>CANTUR010000713.1:0-190562 GCA_947683625.1 Mallotus nudiflorus | reverse complement strand
TTTCCATATATGTTTACTTGATGCTATATAAGGAGGAGTATCACATCCCATGTTGAAGAAGATTTTATGGTTATTGGATATTGTTCAATGGGCATTCCCTGAGCTGTGTCAAAAGGAAAATAGAACCTTCATTTTCTTCTATCTCTATTTTTGAAATATGTAATTGTTGTAGTTTCGGCTCTGTAGAATTCATGACTAGTAGAGCATATGCTGATTGTTGGACACGTATCATTTATGTGCCACTTCAATAAAATTGACACCGTCGATTTTACATTTCTCTTCTGTTACTGGATGAATTGGAAACACATATTCGCTTATATTTTTGCAATCCTTTTTACCCTGTCATATAAATGTTGCTTTATTGAGGATATCAATGATGTGTTTTGTTGCATTTATTTGATATCCTTGTTTATGCAAGCAATTTCCCTTTAGATCACCTTAATTTCGGTTTTTGCTAATTTGGGGGAATTATAGATCATTGTTCCATTTTACATTTACCAATTGTTTTCACTTTCAACCTAGAGATTCATTGTGTATGTTCATGTATGATATGCTGGCAACTTTTAACAATCTGTAGAAGAATGATGCTATGTGGTCAGGATTTAATATTGTTTGTTCAACCACTCTGCAATCCTAGGATTTGCCTTGTAATTGTCTATTCCTTTGAAGACCTCTAAATTGTCATTCCAAAGTTTTATGCTTGAGAAGTTGCTGGACTTCTGCCTCAAAAGATATCAGTGCAGTATGTATGCCAAGCGGTGCATACTGCTGCAATCAGTATTGCTTCTATTAGCTTTTAGTCTGCAGAAAATAAACAGGATTGCATTAGATTGAGCTTCACTGTCCTTGCATATTTAAAATTTGTTGTTCAGTCACAGCATTTTCAATGTAATCCATGTATGCTCAATATAACTTAACTGTTCACTTATCATACTGAAATTTTATGAGTTTATTATATAGCAATGAATTTTCATTATTGGTTTTCTAGTTCGTGTGATATTGGAAGCCTTTCATTAACATCTTGATCTTTTTAACCTCTAATCTGCAACATTGGCACGACTGTTTGACTTATTCGATCTACTCAACTGCATAGGAGACTGATTGGGGTTTCTTTTGCTTCTCTTTTCCCTCGGAGGCAGAGGCAAAAAGAATCACAAGTCTTTTTATGAGCATCAACTACCATCCTCATGACTTTGGTTTAGGTTAGAGAGTTGTGTCAAAGTTGGTGGCATAATCGATTTTCTTGTGAAGGAATGTTCTTTTTTAACAAAATGTCAGCAAGAAAAGTTTGAAGGTGCTCATGCTTTCATGTAACGGGAAATCTACTAGCAAGAAACCGCCCTTTTTACTTGCACCTTAAAGGGTAAAAACGACAGCTTTGTAGATGAAACACGTTCTCCACTTGTGCTTGTTCACAGCGTGATATATGATCATGGATAGGTAAATATGTTCAGAGACCAAGTCCAAATGTAAATCATGTCCTCTCTCGTTCTTTATTCCTCACTCTATAGGATTATATGTTTCTAATTAGTAACGAAGTAATTATGAGTTTCCATCCATTGTGTTGAAACTCAAAATGTTCATGTTTAGGGCATTATGGTGTGAGTTGTTTCCAGCTTGCAGTCTAGCTGACATTGTGTAAGCTTGCATTATTCCAAGAGGCCCTATTGCTGGGACAAGTGTGAACGCATCTCGATTGGTTTGTACAGTTTGGAAAGGTGCATGGTCGGGTAGAGGCACCACGCATTTCCAAATTTGGGGATCCCATTCCCATACAGCGGAAATAGCTCTACAGCATACATCATGGATCGGCACTTTGAATCATTGAACCTTGCCAATCTTCTTCACACATTAGTACAAAAATTATCAAATTTCTATTCGAGTAAAATTTTATTTTGGCGAAAGAAAAACAACCGTCACCAAAATTCTCCATTGGCAGTCCACTCAGGAAGGAAATCAAACAAAACTGAGAAGACGCTCTGCTCTTGTAACGTTACACCCTAATAATTGTCATCCCCTCCAACCAAAAAAATAATAATAAAAAAAATACAAGTACTTAATTCAAAAATCATACTTAGTTCTCCCACTCATTAGAATGAGGCACAACATATCAGACATATCAGAGGTAGAATTGAAGAAGTTCCAAGACTCAAGCATTAAGCGTTTTCTTGATCCCTTAAAATGCACTACCTGCATATATCAAATAAAGCAAGTTAACATAGTGAAAATCCATTATTCAAATTAAAGGAAATTGAACCTGAAGCTCATTCGCTGATCAAGATCATCCTGAAAAGCATTTAATTATACTGGTATACCTTGACATCCAATGGCATTCCATGAAATTGTCCTGCCCCCCTCAGGTGGTGTCCAATTATATGTGGCACATGGTAGAAAGAGCACCGAGGCACCACCGATTTCTTCTGCAAAAGCCTTCGCTTTTCCAAATCTCTGCAAATCAAAACCAGGGTGCGATCTTATGACCCAGGCAAGAGCTAACTGATCTCCAAGCATTCGAGAAGCATTCATGTACTTGGACAAATATTTTTCTAGTACATCTTGAAGGAAAGTCTTTGCTCTGCAGAAAATTTATACCATAATCAAGTTTTAAATACACAAGTGATTTATTTTTCTAGTTGCCAAGAATTGTAAGCAAATTAAGCAATAACAAAGAAGAAAAAAATTCTCCCAACTGCTATGCTAAAAAAAGGAGAACCCAAAAGACATAATTCAATTAAATCCCTACCCCATCTAACCAATATGATTGTGCAAGACACATCAAGTAGCGAAAGCAGATCACAAACCTTAATATTGACTCCGGGGTACCCCTCACTGCAATAAACCCAGAGTTTAGAGGCTGATCTTTGTTGTTTCGGAAGGTAAGGGCCAAATGAAAATTTGGGTACTTTTGAAAAATGTGCCCAAGGTCTGAAACCACAGCTATATCTGAGTCGGTAAAGATGTAATGACTTGTATGCCCTGGGTTATGAGCAAGTTCCTTGAGCTTTGTGTTTAGAAAAGTCTACATAAACAATATAGAAATTAAAGAACAGTTAATATACATCCCCAACAATATTTCAATAGCATGTAGAACTTGGATAGAAACAAAATCAAACAATGTTGTTAAGTTCACTCAATTATTGTAGCTTGGTGGGAAAGGAAAATAGCATGAGAACTTGTGCAAGAAAAAAAAAAAGAAGGTTCACGAAAGATGCCATGAGAAATAGACCAACAAATCGAAAACAGAAATGTTCTACCTATGTGGCAATGCGATGAGCTCTTACAATGTACGATCTGATTCTTTGGAGCATCAACTTTTCTCGAGAATATTCACCCTGAATGGGATATAAAATGACTTTATCTCTTCGCAGAGAGAAATCAGATGCTGGATCAGTTAGAATGATAACATTGCATCGAGGCATTGTCACCTGATAAAGTAAACAAATCTTATGTAAAGGATAGATTCTAGTAAGGCTACACACAGTGGAAAATGTCATGACTTCTGAAGGCTAACAAAATGTGATTAAATATATTTTATGTTTAGATCAAGATATCTCCAAGCATTTTAATATATTAATAAGAAGATGAATTACACCAAGGTGGTATAACAACCATTTTTACACTTCAATGGAGTAAATTACCTGAATGAAACTGATGAATACATTCAATATGGCCATTGACCTCTCTGTCTTACTGTATGAAACATTTCCAACAGTAACCATATTTGATATACTAGTATCAGCACGAGAATCCAATGGACTGTTGTAAATGGTAAACACAGTGACAAAGGCAATGTTGTCTCCAACATTGGAAGCAGTTAGCATGTGAGTCTTGTTGAGAGCTTTGGAGCCTGGACAACATGAAAATAAACATAATGCCTATGTAAGAAACAATATCTAAGATATGGACTTTGCAAGTCTGAACGTTTAAGTACAGTATAACAAAAAGATAAGCATATTATTTTAAAAAGACCATGGCATTGCAAGCGATTAGGCAAGCCTTGCCCAGCAGGAGGGCCAAGAATCAGATGATCAGATTTTTCATTCCGTTTCTTTGGAGAGCCTCCTATAACCGAGTTAGAATGCAATTCGAGGACTGGTAAAAAAAAAATCAAAAAAGAAAAAAAAATTGCAGCAACACTTTAATTCAAGTACCCAATGAGAAATGAAACATCAAAAAATTTTTACAAAATGATAAGAAGGTGCAAAAAGGGCAAAATCACCAGAGAAGAGATGAAATATGACGAGCAGCAGAGAGAACAAAAGGAGGAAACGACGCCATCCACTGCATGATCTCATCTCTCACTAAATCTTTATCAGACCCAAAAGGCCAAAGGCATTGAAGTTAGAACTGAATACTGTACTAGCACCATATACATACAATTACGGTACAAAATCCAAGTGAAAAATCGTATTGGAATAAGATAGAGTGAATTTGAACTGCTAATGTTGATGAGGTTAACAGCACAACTGAGAATCGCGAATAGTAACCAAATAGATATCGTAAGCATAAAAATTCGAACCTTAAATTAGATTGGACATACGATACTCAGGGTTCGTGGCGGAAATGAAAGTGGAACTCCAAATCTAACGCCATTCGAGACGCCGCTGTTAAGATTTCGGACAATTTTTGCTATTTGCAAGGATCGGGATGGTTCCTTTGTCCTTTGATGTTTTAATCCAACGACCTGTCGTTTACTGAGTGTATGTTATATATATAGCAATAGCCTCCGCTTGCTCGCTCGATTACCGGCATCTGTTGTTACACATGTGGAGCTGCTGCAGAACTCGACTCCTGGGTCCCTTATTTTATCGTTTCGCTCCTAATCTGACCAGTTCTAAAGCTTCCTTCTCCATTTTCTTATTCACAAGATCTCCTGCTTTTCCTTTTCTCGACAACACTAAGAACATGAACTCCTTCTCCTCTTCCTCTTCCTCTTCCTCTTCCTTTGCCCACTCCAGCAGAAGGTGTTTTCCTTTATTTCTTTGTTGCTTATTTGTATAGAATTCTCTACTAGAGCTAATATATATTTATATTTTTCTTTTTTCAGTGGAAGAGGTTTAGGTATGAAAAATGACAGAGAAAGATCAAGAGGCCGTGGTCGTGGTGGTGGAGGAGGAGGAGGAGGAGGCAAAGATAAAATTGATGCTCTTGGGAGACTCTTGTAAGCTCAACTTTAGATTTATACTGTGATTCATTACCCTTGTTGTTATTAATGTTCTTATTGTTGTTGTTGAATTTGAGAAAGGTCCCAATACCATCAACATGGGCATTCTAATTTCTTACTAACTGTATGCTTTCTTTAACATTTCTTTGATCAATTTTCTGTACCATTTTTAGGACACGCATTTTGCGTCATATGGCTTCTGAGTTAAATCTGAATATGCGGAGTGATGGATTTGTCAAAGTTCAGGATTTACTGAAGTTGAACATGAAGACATTTGCCAATGTTCCATTGAAATCACACACAAATGATGACATTAAGGAGGTTGGTTGGCTCCTTAGATACTTCTCCTTGTTGACTTTTCTTTATATGTCCATTCTTCATCAGCCCTGTGTTTATTTGAAGCCAATATGTTGTAAGGACATCATTACCAATAGCGTCCCTTGATGTAGCCATTTCTCTACAGGACACTATCTTTGGTTGACTGAATAACTGGATCCAGTGCCTGGCAGTGCTTCAATTCTCATTTGTTTTTATTATTTAATGTGCTTATATATATACATTTTTTTACTTGCCTATCACCTGTGCTAACATCTGCATCTTTATACTTGTATTAAACCACACCTTCTGCTGTTTCTTTCTTAAATTTAGCCTGATGAAAATTTATACCTCTCGAACGGTTAATGTTTTCTTAGATAAACCGCCATATGATTATAGTTTTGTATGTTTGAAATTCCAGGCTGTAAGAAGGGATAATAAGCAACGATTCAGCCTTCTGGAGGAAAATGGGGAGCTTCTGATACGTGCAAATCAAGGCCACACAATAAAGGTGATAAACCCTTTTGTCCTAAGTTGATGAAGTATTACATCCTATATTTCCTGCTCCAAGGATGTAGCAAGCCTTGGCTGTTCTATGATTGAATATATGGACTTAAAAGTGTTTCTCACAATGTGCAGACAGTTGAAACTGAGAATTTATTAAAACCAATCCTTTCAGCTGATGAAGTTCCAGGTAAAAATAAAAATTATGCAATACCATTATTTTGTCATATAACGCATTCATTTTTCCATTTTCTCTTATGTTCTCTTATGTTTTAAGGTTTTTGTATATTTCATTGCCCTTTTTTTTCCTGTGGTTTTAGTGTGTGTACATGGAACTTATAAGAAGAACATAGAATCTATATTGGAGTCTGGCTTAAAGCACATGCAAAGATTGCATGTTCACTTCTCATGTGGCTTGCCAACTGATGGTGAAGTGATTAGTGGTAAGATTCATTTTATTTGTTATTCTTCTACCATTTATGACCTTGTATTGTGAAGACATGCTAGTGCTAATATTGCTTAGTAATAGCTCCTATTCACCAATTGCATATGTTGAGGACTCAAATTAAGTATGTAATCTGCTAGGGAAATTTTTTCCTTGAAATACATACATTTATAGAAAACTTTATCTGACCTTGTATTGGAGATGCTCCTTCTAGCATTCAGCATGTCAAATTGTTGGATCTGTAGTAAAGGACATTTGTTGCTGAAGGATGCTAATAAAGGAAACGGGAAGGAATACTTTAATAGCAATAGGAGCGTGCCTTAATCATGCATGTTATGATTTGTCGAAGATAACATTCAGTTCTCATGATTCTTGCAAGAACCAGGATATTCAATTGATGATTAATCATTTAGATATTAAACACTGGATGACTTCTGGCAATTGGCTTGATATTTTTTTTTGTCTTTCAGGTATGAGGCGGGATGTTAATGTTTTGATATATCTTGATGTCAAAAAGGCTCTACAAGGTGCACACCCTGATACTTGAATATATCTGCACTTCATTTGCTAATAGGTGAATCATAAATGCAGGCTAATTTTTCTCTTTATCCCCTTTTGTGTTGTTTACATAAGATGGAATGAAGCTTTATATATCAGACAACAGAGTGATATTGACTGAAGGTTTTGATGGTGTTGTGCCTGTGAAGTACTTCCAAAAGATTGAATCTTGGCCAGCTAGACTACCCATACCATTTCAAACGTAGTTTGGTTATGAGAGTATAGGCTCTTTTTTGTATCTGACACATGAGATTAATCATTTGTAATTATGAGAGGTCCTTGCTGTTTAGGTGCCATTAACTTATATGCAGCTTGGCACAGAGGAATGAATGAAGTTGGCTTAGAAAATCATAAAATCAGCTGGTTTTTAAGTTTTTCTTAGAGAAGGGGGATCAAATTAACTTTTGGGTCTGGTCCAAAATTACAAGGATTTCAACTCTCCGGCCCCAATGAGGAGCTAAAGTTGATATTCTTTTGACCAATCCAATTATATAATATGCACTACACAAGCAACATTTAGTACTAAATTTATTAGGCCCAATACATTTATAGACAGGAAAGAAGCAGGAAAGAAACCAAGCCCAGCAAGCAAACTAGGCTCTTTAAAATCATGATGACCTATTATTTTCCTTTTGAATGTATATGCGGTGCAGCCAATCTATCTTTTGTGAAAAATTATAAAGAAGATGTGCTATAAAGTTTTGATTTTTGAACTTCAAACTTGGAAAGAGCTTAGAAAAAAGTGTAATAATTGGGTGAATGTACACAAAGCAACCACTTTCACCAGTTTTAGCTTTTTCTTCTCAATGGCTTTACAGTGAAACCTTTTCAGCTAGCTCACTTCAAAAAAAACAAACATTGTACAAATAAAAATCAATGTGAAAAAGGAGGGGATATGGGCTTTTTCTTCCTTTTATCATTTAATGTTCTAGGAATAATTTGTTTTCCTGTTTCCTCACGCCTGTATAGTAACATTTTGGCTTTTTGGGATCCCTCGTAAAAGACGAGACAAGGAATTTCGAATGTGTATCCCAAATATTGGACATGTAACACGTAATATTTAACTGATAAAAATGCGACACGTATATTATATATATTACAAATCCAATAATAGAATACACCTAAAATAGATAAAAAAAAAAAAAAAAAAAATTCCATCTAACACCTGCCTGCCTCTACCTATGTAAGTGGGATGCTACAAAAATAATCTTTATTTTGTTCCTCTAACATATATATTTTTTTGCAAGTGCAAGGGAATACAAGACTGCAAGTATGAAACTATATAATCTACTGTAATTTCCTTTATTAAAAAAAAAAACTAGAAAGTGTCAAACTTACCCCACTACTGACTCCAGTCTTAGAGGAGTTATAGTCAAAGGCAGCTTTTTATTAGTGTTGATATTCAGTGGATATGTGCAAGGTGTAGTCTCTCAGCCATACAAAGGAATAAAATGATAGCTGTAATAGCTGAAAAAGAAGATGGAATGAATATATGTGAGATGTCCTTGTGCTAAAAAAGAAGCAATGAGCAATCCAGCTAGGATTGTGTTGTGAGACTGTTTCTTTTGCCTGGATTAGATCTTGAACCATACCAAAACAATACATGTGATTTTAATTTCCCCATTAGAGTCACAACCTCAATCATCACTAGTCGTCTTCTATGGTAGGTGGGGAAATTAGGTATATGGGAATTTGTTAATCAATCATTGTCCTTCTATCTATGACTAATCTTATGCTTATGAAGGGATTAAACTAGTGAGATCATATACTATTATTATTATATGAAAATAGAAATTAATTCCTACATTTGTACACACATTATTCATATGCATGCAATTTATATTTTACCATAAGATTTTAACGGTATGGACAGCTAGGTGAACCAACAAAATCTGTCCTTTGGATTTTTCAGAAATAATGGTTTTCACAGGTTGTGATACAAGAATGCAAGTTAGCCTTATTGGGTCCTTGCTTGGGGACAACAAAACATTAATATACTCCAACTTCACATGGCAATGACTCTTGATCATAACATATAACCACTTTCCAAACATAGGGCCACTGTGCTAAATCTGGGAGATTAGGCAACTTCTTGATTTGTAAACATCAATTATTCTCTCGTGCAATCCACTGTCATATACTTCCATGCTCTCTCTCTCTTTATGTGGTACAAGATACCAAGTCTCCATATATGAGTATAAATATCACTTTATTTGGAGTAAAATATATATATATATATATATATATATATATATATATATATATATATCATGAAAATAAAATTTCCCATTTTTAAAAATTTTTGAAACTCTAAATGTTTTAGAGTTTAAGTGGAATAAAATTTATAAAAGGATAAAATTCTTGAATTTTTTTTTTAATTTCATAAAAATAACAAATATATAGTATAACTGCATGGTTGTGGAAGAATTAAGAATCAGACAAGACCTGCATCATGTGCATGCTAATTTATATACAAAAAAGGAAACTATTTTATGATACAACACAGGGTTTGAAATAATTGGCCATAACCACATCTACATCATTGGAAATCTATAATGCACCAGCCATTATTTTTAATTTCTTCCAACTACTGCAGCAGACGGCCCCCTTCTTATCAGTGATTTCTTATAGTTTTTTTTTAATATATATATAGGTATGGGCCACCCACCCTACACATTTCCTTCTCGATCCTACCCTCCTTTGTTTCCATGTGGCATCATTTTCCTTTTGAAAATGACCATCTCCTAACTATATAAATATTTTTTTTTAAATAATGCTCTCTGGTTTCAAATTTTCCAAATATTTATACAGTCATGCCTAGTGAAGGCAAATTGATTAACCAAATTCAAGTTTAGTATAATTAAATACAAAATGCATAGATTCTAATCTTAAAAATTTGTCAGTTAGTCAATGCTTAAAACGATTGAAACCATCATATTATTATGAAATATAAGCAATATTTATATCAAATATGTTTTAAATACATTGTTTTAATCTAACAGTTAAATTCTTAAAAATATAGTGGAGAGATCTAATGTTAATTTTCTCTCTCCAATTTGTAATAAAAACACTCAAAAGATTTTCATGAAATTTAAATTAAAAAATAGGGCAATTATCCCTTAATTTTATTTATCTTTATTTGATAAATTTTAAAAATTTAGGGTTAATATTAATTTTTTTTATGATTAAATCTATTTATATGTATTTTTATTAACTTATTTGAAACTAAGTTAAACGTTTATAATAATAAAAATATATTTTTAAAAAAGTAATCTTTATTTTTTTTTATTTCTCTATTTTCATCACATTACTTCAACTTCTTTATATATATATTAAGAAACTATTAATCAAATCTATCAAAAAAATACAAATCAATTTAAATTTTATTATAATATTTATGTTACTTTTTAAAATGTATATAAATATATTATTTAAATAATTATAAAAATATTTAAAAATTTAAATAATTATTTATTTATTTTTATTATTTTTAAATATTTAATAATAAATTTAATCAACTATATAATTTTTTTTAAATATTACATTACAATTTATCAGTTACCCTTAATTTGCCAAATAAAGTTAATCATTACACTTGTAATTATTACTCTCTCAACAGTTACACCTATAATTATTACACTATATTTCTTTAACCCTGATTCAAATACACTTTAAGTGCAAATATGTTACAACTCAAACTGGGGGCCATGACCAGCGCTAGAGAATGAGAATTTTTTCGAATCTGGAACCCGTAGTAAACCTTAAAAGAAAAGCATGCAATAAAATAAAATAAATATAATATTTATTCAGCGGAAATTAAATCTCAAATAATAAAATAAATTTCTCAATTTCCTTTAATAAAATAATATCACATCCCATATTATAAATAAAATTTTTTAATACAATTCTTCAGAAAAATACTCTGAATTAAAATCTTATACATGCATAAAATCAAATACAACTCTCGACATAATCAAATACAACTACTACTGCAGCGTATAGAGTACAAAATAAAACTCAAGTAAGTAATTTACATAATAGGGCCAGAACGAAAGAAATCCGGCGGATAGGTCTACTGCTGAGGTCTGAAGATAAGGATTAACCTGTAAAAACATCAACGAAGGGCAGTCAGACCTCACTGAGTGAATTGTTATAATATATATACACGCATTACTAAATGTCAAATGCAATAATTCATATGCATATAATAAATATATATACAGGCATGTACACATAGATGCTGAAAAGCTTTCCAGAAGGCTTCTGATGCTCAACTTTTACTTGTTGACACATCAAACACTTAGCAACATAATCAGTGACATCCTTATTCAGTCCATCCCACTGGTACCAATCTTTGATATTGTGGTACATCTCAGTGACACTTGGATGTACACTATAAGCTGTAGAATGTGCTTCCTCAAGGATCTCTTCTCTTAAATTATCCACATCAGGAACACACAATCTACCATTGATCCACAAAACACCATCATCATTGAGTGTGAAATCAGTGAACTTCCCTGCTCGGACATTCTCTGCAAGCTCTTTTAGAATAGGATATCGACTCTGAGCTGCCTTAATCCTATCTCTCAGTATAGGTTGCACCTTAAACTGAGCTAGCAGTCCACCTGATTTACTCACCTTCATCATCAGACCTTGATCCACTAACTGATGCAACTCTTGGATCAACGGTCTCCTCTCCACACTAATATGAGCAAGACTGCTTGAGGACTTCCTACTCAGGGCATTTATTACCACATTAGCCTTGCCTGGGTGATATAGAATCTCACAGTCATAATCTTTCAATAATTCCAACCATCTCCTCTACCTCTGATTCAGATCTCTCTACTGGGAAATATACTTAAGGCTCTTGTGATCAGTAAAAATCTCACAAGTCATCCCGTATAGATAATGTCTCCAGATCTTAAGAGCAAAGATCACTACAGCCATCTCTAGGTCGTGAGTAGGATAGTTCTATTCATGCTTCTTCAACTACCTCAAAGCATAGGCTATCACCCTACCATTCTGCATCAACACATAACCTAGGATAACTATAGAGGCATCACAATACACTATGAACTTGTTTACTCTATTAAGCAAAGCCAAAATTGGAGCTATGGTCAACTTCTCCTTCAATAACTGAAAACTATTCTCATAAGCTTCTGACCACTCAAACCTTACATTCTTCTGAGTCAAGCGAGTCATAGAAGCTGCAATTCTAGAAAAATCCTATACAAACCTCTTATAGTACCCGACTAAACCTAGAAAACTCTGAATCTCGATAATTGAAGTCAGCCTAGGCCACTCAAACACTGCCTTAATATTTTGTGGATCAACTTGGATACCCTCTTTAGACACCACATGTCTAAGAAATGCAACACTCTCCATCGAGAAATCACACTTTGAGAATTTAGCATAAAGCTGATGTTCTCTCAGTATTTGTAGTACAGTCCTCAAGTGATATACATATTCTTCCATACTCCTCGAATACACCAGTATATCATCAATGAAGACTACCATAAATCAATCCATAAATGGTCTGAATACCCTGTTCATCAGATCCATAAAAGTCATTGGTGCGTTAGTCAAACTAAAAGACATCACCAGAAACTTATAGTGGTCATATCGAGTGCGAAATGCCATTTTAGGAATATCGGCTTTGCTGATCTGTAACTGATGATAACCCATCCTCAAATCAATCTTGAAAAAGAAACGTGCACCTTGTAGCTGATCAAACAAGTCATCTATCCTCGGGAGAGGATACTTGTTCTTCATTGTCACCTTATTCAGCTCTCTGTAGTCAATGCACAGTCTCAGGGTACCATCCTTCTTCCTCATAAATAGGACTGGTGCACTCCAAGGAGAAACATTAGGTCTAATAAAACCCTTATTTAGCAATTCTTGTAATTGCTTCTTCAACTCTTTCAACTTTACAGGGGCCATTCTGTAGGGTGGCATAGATATAGGGGTAGTGCCTAGAACCATATCTATACAGAACTCAATCTCTCTATGAGGTGGTAAACTTAGCAACTCCTCAGGAAAAACATCAGGAAACTCACAGGCAACAGGAACATTTGTGAGTGACAACTTCTCCACTGAAGTATCCCTGACTAATGCCAAATAACCCTGACAACCCTTCCTCAGTAACTTCCTAGTCGTAATAGCAGAAATGAGATTCTGAGCTGCTGAACTCTTATCACCCACAAACTTAAACTCTTCTTCACCAGGAATTTTGAAAGTCACCTCTTTACTCTGATAATCTACCACGGCATAGTGCTTAGATAACCAATCCATACCCAGAATAACATTGAATTCTATCACATTCAACAGAATCAAATCAGCAGACAATTCTCTATCTCCAACAAGAATTGGACAACTAGAAAGAATAACATCGGTGTCCAAAGAATCACTTAGAGGAGTGATGACAGACAAGGGAAAAGCCATCCTCGAAGCTTGCCAACAAGACTTGAAAGGAAAAATAGGAGATACGAATGAATGTGTGGCACCCAGATCAAGCAAAACCCATGCATCTAGGTAACATATATAAATAATACCTGCCACGACTGCATTAGATGCCTGAGCATCCTACTGAGTGAGATGGAAGACTCTGGCATGTCCTTGACCTCCCTGCTCGCTAGTAGAAGCCTGGCCAACACCTCTGGCACCTCCTCTGGTACCTCTACCATGACCCTACTGGGGAATAATCTGGGTAGAAGTCTGATGTTGGGCTGGAGGCAACTGAAAAGGAATGGGTGCAGCACTAGTAATCGATTGCTGATAACCAAAATAGGGACATGATCTAGCAAAGTGTCCCATCTATCCGCATCTGGAACATGTTAGTGGTGTCATATAACACGATCCCTGATAGACTCTACTGTATGTTTGACATACACTAATAGCTGACCCGAAACTATGACCACTGCTATTGCTCAAAGCACCTGACCCAAGTCTAAATGGTCTACGATGACCTCCACGACTATGTCTACTGCTCCGATGTACCCTCTGCTACTGTCTCTGACTCTGCTGGGCTGGACCCCTCTGCTGACTACTTGATCCAATATGAAAACTCGAGTACATAGTAGTCTAGAATCCACCTGACTAAACATCCAACTGGTAATAATCAGGCATAGCTCCTTGCTTGACTAGCCTCAGCTCAATCTCCTTGGCCAACTCTATCACTGACTCCAGAGTAAAGCCCGTTATAGGCATACCAACAAATGCAGAACTCAATCCAGTAACATAAGTGGTGACTACAAAGTACTGGTCTCGCATCAGATCCTCTGCATATTTGCCAAGTCAAAGGAACTGTAATATCCTGAGTTTTTAAATATTCTTATATTGCATTGGGATATGCAATGTTAATAATTTTTGTATATATTTATGACATTTTTAAGAGTTGTTATTTGTTTAAAGCTAATTTTAATTAGTTTATATTATTTTAAGTACTTTACGTAAAATTTTCCCGGGAATTATATTTTTGGGGAAATTGACACGTAAATAATTTAATATTTATTTTAAGACTCAGTATTTTAGATAATTTATTTACGTTATTCATATTTATTACTTTGAATGATATTATTTTAATAGTATTTAACTTAGTGTATTTTATTTTAATATTGTTTATTTTATTAAACTACATTATCTGCGTGATTAATATATGTGCTACATATATATACACACATATATTAGGTTGTATTATTTTATTTGTGTGTGTGAATATATATATATATATATATATATATATATATATATATATATATTAATATATATGTGTGTGGAGATTAGTATATATATTAATATATATATATTGTATTATTATAATATAAAGTATTATATGTATATATATGTACATTAAACATAAAACACACACACACAAACTCATCTCCCCCGAAACCCAACCAAACCACCATCCACCATCACCTGTCACCGTCGATCCCCTACCGTCGGTGTGCCGTCCGGCCTTCCAGCAGCTCTAGTCGCCTTCCGCTGTCTTCTACCTTCTTCTCCGGTGTCGACAAGCGATTGTGGCAGTAAGGAACCAAAACTCAAGCTCACCATGGTTCCAAGCGATTTCGGCCACCATTCTTCGCGATTCCGGTGTCCTTGAGCTCCTCAAGCTCCGGTGAACTCAATCCAAGCTTCAGTTTGAGCTCTAACCCCTCCATTTTTGTTGTTTTTCGATTTCTTTATTTTGGCCATTTTTGGATTTTTTTTTCGGGAATTTTTGGTGGATTCATGGAAAATTCCTTAACAAAAGTTGATCCCCCAAGCTTAATCTACATCCCAAAATTTTTGTGTGATTTTTGGAATTTATTTTAATTTTTATGAATTTTTTATTATTTTATTATTATTTTCTAATTTTCAAAAATTAATTAATTAAATTATGAAATTGTGTTTTATGGTGATTATAGGAGTTTAAATGAATTATAGAAATTTATTTGTAATTTTTGTGAATTTTTATGTATTTATTTGGAATTTATTAAGTTTATGTAATTTTGAAAAATAGGGTTAATTGTGTGTTAAATTGAAATTAATTGGTTAATTGAATATATTTATTGATATTATTGAGATATATGTTGATAAAATTAATTTTGAGTAATTATATTATTTTTGGTGAATTTTTGGATTTATTTTAGTAAATTTATATATATAGGAGTATTTTGGTAATTTTACACTAAATTGGCTAAAAATATAATTAAATTGGTTTTAATAATTATTTGAGCTATAAAAATGATTTCTACAAATTATTTAGTATTTTTAACTAATTAAAATTATTTTTTGTAAATTATTTTCAAATTATATATATAATATACGATTTTTCTAAATAAATGAGTTTTTATCGGTTTTTAACATGTTTTAGGGTTAATTACGTATTTTGGATTTATAAAATGTATTTTTATTATATAAGGGCATTTTCGGTATTTTATAATTATTTTGTGAATTGTGAACCTTAATCGGTGAATTGTAGTTTGGAGTCCGACCGAGAGATTGTGGTTGTAATTCTGTGTTTATTCCAAAGTGCATTTCTTTGCAGGACCGGCTCTACTCTTTGAGTAATGAGATGTTCGTTTTACAGGGGAGGTTCTGTCGAATTTTTGGTAGAATTCTCGTAAAACGTGATATCCGATCAAATTCCTATTCTAATTCTGTGTCTAAAATTCTAGATCGAGTCTTTAGAATTTTCGTTAAATTTATTCTGATTTCATGTTGTCATTTGTTTGTCTAGCTGCGCCGAGACCGATGCTTAACGGATCAGGCCCGCCGAGTTTGTCTCGTGGAGCGCTAACATGTGAGTTATTACACTGTATATATATGCACTGCATATAGGGTGCATTATTTAGAATTTTTCATTTTCATTGTATGTTTTAAAAATGATTTAAATTATAATATTTTTGGTATATCTAGGGTTGCATTTTTATATATGCATATTAAATAATTATGCATGTTAGTTTGATATATGCACATTAAACAATTAGGTTTAGGTTTAATACATTTGAGTAATATACACATGTTTTAAAATGTACACTTAGATATAATTATTTTATTAAATGATTAGTATACTTTAGGTATAGTTTCAGTAGATTTTAGGTTTATTCTTAAATAATTGCATGTTAAATTATAAACCTACACTTAAATTATTTTTTAAGTTTATTTTTGGTATATTTTTTATTTATTTCCAAATAAATAAATGTTTTATTATTAAATTAAACCTAGCACATTAGTGGTATATTTAGGGTTTCTTTTTGATATATGCATGCTAGATAATTAGGTTTATTTTTAGTATTTTTGTGAATATATGTTAAACACAAACACGTATTTAAATGAATATTTATACATAAATGTTTTATTAAATGATTTGTGTACTTAGGGTATATCTTTTGCATATTTAAGTATATTTTTAAGATAATGCATGTTATATTATTGTTACTCATTTAAATTATTTTTAACTATATTAATGATTTATCTTTAGTTTATTTCATATTTTATTTGACATATATATATACCTGAAATATACTGGGTATATTTTAGGTATATTTTTGGTATATATATATGGTTGGTTTTACTATTATGAATATTGTTTTACATTAATTATTTTCTTAATGAATGATTTATTCGAAGTGAAGGATATCAATAGAACGTGCTACCTAGTGGGTAGCACTATGATCGTGTACGTACCGGTACGATGGATAAAGATTGAGTGAGAGTTAAAATTGGGTGATTATAATTGATTTGACTAACATTAATGGTATGTTAGATAGTGTGATTGCAGGGCCAATCACACTGATAGCCAGACTGCTGGAGCTCGGTTGACTTAGTGTCTCGGGGCCAGTCTACTATCCATAAGTGAATTGAATGATCTATTGGGTTGATTGAGATGTAAGGTGTTAGATAGTGTGATTGCTGGAGCTCGGTTGACCAAGTGTCTCGGGGCCAATCACACTGATAGCCAGACTGCTGGAGCTCGGTCGACTTAGTGTCTCAGGGCCAGTCTACTGTCCATAAGTGAATTGAATGATCTATTGGGTTGATTGAGATGTAAGGTGTTAGATAGTGTGATTGCTGGAGCTCGGTTGACCAAGTGTCTCGGGGCCAATCACACTGATAGCCAGACTGCTGGAGCTCGGTCGACTTAGTGTCTCGGGGCCAGTCTGCTGTCCAGATTGGAATAAGTGTTCTATTTGAAATCAAGTGAGCCTGCATGACTAGAGTGATGATGGGGTTGTTGAGGTTGTTATTATTTAGGGTTCTATGGATCCTTCATGAATTAAAATAAACATTTTCTACATTTAGTATATTTATAAAAGCAAAGTTTGGCATTCGTGTGAAATGTGTGTATATACATATATATATAAGAATGCCTGATTGTTATGGTTTAGTTTGCATGTATATATAGTATAATAATTCACTCAGTGAGGTTGACCCCCCTCAATTATTTTTTTCAGGAGATCCCATATCGTCAGACCTTAGTTGTAGAGTTCCTCGCCGGTGTTCTTCAGTCTCGGCTTGTCACGACCCAAAACAGGGGCCATGACCGGCGCTAGGGAACTGGAATTCTTTTGAATCCGGAACCCGTAACAAGCCTAAAAATAAAATAAATCATACAATAATAATAATAATAATAATAATAATAATAATAATAATAATAATAATAATAATAATAATAATAATAATAATAATAATAATAATAATAATAATAATAATAATAATAATATCACAATTAAATAAAATACTGTGCAGCAGAAATAATATCATAAATATAAAAATAATAATCCACCACCAGGGAATTTAAATCAAATTCTTATCTTATATATAAATAAACTCTTTAATACAAGTTTCAGTTCAAATTCTTAAAATACATATCTCATATAAATACAATACACCAATCTTCGAAACAACCATAACTACTGCAGTGTCTAGAGCATAAAAATAAAACCCAAGTCTCAGATAGCAGTTTACATAAAGAAGCCGGGGCGAAAGAAATCCGGCATACATGCCTGCTACTGAGGTCTGAAGAAGATGACTCTCCTGAAAAATGGTCAACAGAGGAGAGTCAGACCTCACTGAGTGAATTACTATAATATATATACATGCATACTAAATGACAATGCATACAGTCAACAGTATATATCTAATATGTATATATCTATTATGTATATATACAGGCAAATACACACAGATGCAATAAAAATCATTTTATATATTTTTATTGAAAATCATAGTTTATGAAGGATCAAATAGAACCCTAGAATATCGCAACCTCAAACAGTGTTAGACAACACTCTAGCCATACAGGCTCACTTATTCCAAAGATGTTCACTTGTTCCATTTAGATAGTAGATTGGCCCTGAGACACTAAGTCAACCGATCTTCAGCAGTCTGACTGTCAGTGTGATTGGCCCCGAGACACTTGTTCAACCGAGCTCCAGCAATCACACTCCCAAATCACATCACACATCAGATAAATCAGTTCCAATCAATATCCTGAAATAGGTTAGTAATATAGCCTAAATGCTATAAGCATACCGGTACGTACTCGGTCCTAGTGCTGCCCACTAGGTAGCACGTTCTATTGATATCCTTCATTAAAATATAAAGCATACATTCATAAAAGTAAATGATACATGAATTTGAAATAAATTGCAACATAAACCATATATATACTAAAAATATACCAAAAGTAAACCAGGTATATTTCGAGTATATATACATCAAATAAATCCAATTAAATTACAAAATAAACTAGAAATATACTTAAAAACATTTTAAACCTAATTCATTAGCAAAACATGCATATAATATAAAATATACCGAAAATATACTAAAAATAAACCAAAATAAACTAAAAATAAACTTGAGTAATAATTGAATTATTTATGCATATTTAATCAAAATAAAACATACATTTCTAAATCATGCACCCTAAACATATATATATAAAATAGTAACTCACACTTAGTGCGCTCCTCGAGATGGGTCTGACGGGCCTGGTCCATTAGGCCTCGGTCTCGGTGCAACTAAACAAACAAAAATAATAGAAATCAGAATAAACCTAATGAAAAATCCTAGAAACTCGATCTAGAATATTGGACACAGAATCAAAATTAGGGTTCGATTGGATATCACATTTTACGAGAATTCTACCAAAAATTCGACAGAACCTCCCCTGTAAAACGGACATCTCTCTACTCAAAGAGTAGAGCCGGTCCTGCAAAGAAACACACTTTGAAAAATAGACACAGAAACACATCCACAACCCCTCGGTCGGACTCCAAACTACAGTCTACCGACCGGGGTCCACAATTCACAAAATAATATAAAAATACCAAAAATGCCCTTATATCACAGAAATACATTTTATAAGTAGAAATTACGTAATTAACCCTAAAACACATTAAAAACCGTTAAAAACTCATTTTATTAGAAAAATCATATATTATATATATAATTAAAAATAATTCACGAAAAATAGTTTTAATTAGTTAAAAATACTAAATAATTTGTAGGAATCATTTTTATACCTTAAATAGCTATTAAAATCAATTTAATTACATTTTTAGTCAATTTAGGGTAAAATTACCAAAATACCCATATATATATAAATATACTAAAATTCATTCAAAAATTCACCAAAAATAGTATAATTATCCAAAATTAATTTTCTTAAAATTTTTATCAATAATATCAATAATTAAACTCAATTAACCAATTAAATTCAATTAAAAACATAAATAACCTAATTTTCCAAAATTACATAAACCTAATTAAATTCAAAATAAATATATAGAAATTCATAAAAATTCCAAATAAATTTCTATAATTCATTTCAACACCTATATTTATCATAAAACACAATTTCATAATTTTATTAATTAATTTTCGAAAATTAGAAAATAATATTAAAATATTCAAAAATACCCAAAAATCAAAATAATTCCCAAAAATTCTACAAAAATTCAAACATGTAGATTAAGCTACTAGGATCAACATTTGTTAAGGGACTTTCCATGAATCAATCAATTCGAAGTTCAAAAAATCAAAAACCCTAAAATGGCCGAATTAAAGATTTAGGTCAAACCTTAACAACCACTGGTTTTCAGGCCAGAAGGAGCTTAGAATAGGGAGCATCGGAGCTCAAGGAGTCGATGAAGATCGGCGGTGTCAAAAATGGTGGCCGAAAACGTGATCGACGGCGAGGAGCTCCACTTGCTGCCACCGCGAATTTCGGGCGTTCTAGTAGGCTTCCGGCGGCCTGGTCATGTCGGAGAGGAAGAGGAAGGAAGGGGGAGGAGGTTGGCGACAGCTAGTGGCGGCGAAGGGCGGTCTGGCTAGGTGAAACGGAAGGCGCAGTGAGGGTAGACGTCGGGAGAGAAGAAGGAAGAGAGAGGGGCAATTCGGTAATTTGGCAAAAATTTTGATTTTCAACTATATATATGTATATATATATACTTTACACTATATATTAAAATAATATAAAATCACACACATTAAATATACACCACACACATATAATTTAATATTTTAAAATTTAATACACTTAAAAATAATTAAATAATATTAAAACTAATAATAAATAATAAAAATATTAGGGTAATTATTTAAACCCTAATTAAATAAATAATTACACATACATTTGTTATTTAGTACTTTAAAAATATATGAGTTCATGCAAGTCCGTAAATCTATTTAAAATAATTAATAATAAATAATTTACGTGAAAATTTCCCCGGAAATAGAACTCTCGAAAAAATTTTACGCGAAGCACTTAAAATAATATACAACAATTAAAATTAACTTTAATTAAATTATGACTCTTAAAATATCATTAATATACATAAGAATTATTAACACTGCATATCCCGATGCAGTATAAAAATATTTAAAAAACACGGGATATTACAGTCTTTCCCCCTTATAAGAATTCGTCCCTGAATTCCAAAAAGAAAATGATCACAACATCAAGAAGGGAAGAGATACGGGTACGAAGCTCGCATCTCAGCTTCAGTCTCCCACGCATGCTCCTCAACTCTGTTGCTATGCCATAGAACCTTGACCATCGGAATCTGCTTCGAACGCAATTGTCGGACTTAATAATCAACGATCGCCACAAGTTCTTCCACAAACGTCAAATCTTCACTCATTTCTACACTTTCTGGCTGCAACACGTGTGAAGGGTCTGAGATATACTTCCTTAACATCGAGATATAAAATACTGGATGCACCTGTGACATACTCGGAGGCAAATCCAATCGATATGCAACAGTGCCAACTCTCTCCAGAATTTCAAACGGTCCGATATATCTCAGTGCTAACTTACCCTTCATACCAAATCTCATCACACCCTTCATCGGAGATACCTTCAGAAAAATAAAATCTCCAACCTGAAACTCCACATCTCTGCGCCTAGGATTCGCATAACTCTTCTGTCTGCTAGCTGCGGTCTCTAATCTGCGCTTGATCACGATGAATTTCTCTGCAGCATCCTGAACCATCTTAGGTCCAGTCAAAGCTCTTTCACCAATCTCATCCCAACTCAAAGGGGATCTACACTTCCTTCCATATAAAGCCTCATACGATGCCATGCCAATACTGCTATGGTAGCTGTTATTATATGTAAACTCAACGAGTGGCAAATGATCATCCCAGCTACCTCCCAAATCCAGGACACACATTCTCAATATATCTTCCAGTGTCTGGATCATCCTCTCAGACTAACCATTTGTCTAAGGATGAAAAGTAGTACTGAAGTCCAACCTAGTGCCCATCGCTTCTTGTAATTTCTGCCAAAAATGAGAAGTAAACACCGAACCTCTATCTGACACAATGGACACAGGTACTCCATGAAGGCACACAATATGCTTCACATATAACTTCGCCAATCTAGCTACAGAATAGGTGGCTTTCACAGGTAAGAAATGTGTAGACTTCGTCAACCTGTCTACAATCACCCAGATGGAATCATATCCATCCTTAGAACGAGGCAAACCAACCACAAAATCCATAGCTATCCTTTCCCACTTCCACTCGGGAATAAGAAGAGACTGAAGCTTCCCAGAAGGCTTCTGATGCTCAGCTTTCACTTACTGACATGTCAGGCACTTAGCAACATAATCAGCAACATCCTTCTTCATTCCGTCCCATCAGTATAAGTCTCTTATACTGTGGTACATCTTAGTGATACCCGGATGAACGCTATAGGCTGTAGAATGTGCTTCCTCTAGGATCTCTTCTCTCAAATCATCCACATCAGGAACACACAACACACCATCATCATCGAGTGTGAAATCAATGAACTTCCCTGCTCGAACATTCTCTGCAAGCTCTTCTAGAATAGGATCTCGGCTCTGAGCTACTTTAATCCTATCTCTTAGTACAGATCGCACCTTAAATTGAGCTAGCAGTCCACCTGATTTACTTATCTTCATCATCAGACCTTGATCCACCAACAGATGCAATTCCTAGATCAACGGCCTCCTCTCAACACTGATGTGAGCAAGACTGCCTGAGGACTTTCTACTCAAGGCATTTGCTACCACATTAGCCTTACTCGGATGATATAGAATCTCACAGTCATAATCTTTTAATAATTCCAACCATCTTCTCTGCCTCAGATTTGGATATCGCTGTTGGAAAATGTACTTAAGGCTCTTGTGATCAGTAAATATCTCACAAGTCACCCCATACAGATAATGTCTCCAAATCTTCAAAGCAAAGTTCACTGCAGCCATTTCAAAGTCATGTGTAGGATAGCTCTGCTCATGCTTCTTCAACTGCCTTGAAGCATAGGTTATCACCCTTCTATTCTACATCAACACACAACCAAAGCCAACTCTAGAGGCATCACAATAAACTATGAACTTGTCCACACTATTAGGCAAAGCTAATACTGGCGCTGTGGTCAACTTCTCCTTCAACAACTGGAAACTATTCTCACAAGCTTCTGACCACTCGAATGTCACATTCTTCTGAGTCAAGCGAGTCATAGGGGCTGTAATTCTGGAAAAATCCTGTACAAACCGCCTATAGTACCCGGCTAAACCCAGAAAACTCTGAATCTCAATAACAGAAGTCTGTCTAGGCCACTCAGACACTGCTTCAATCTTCTGTGGATCAACCTGGATACCTTCTTTAGACACCACGTGTCTAAAAAAAGAAACACTCTTCATCCAGAAATCACACTTTGAGAATTTAGCATAAAGCTGATGATCTCTCAGTGTTTGTAATATAATCCTCAAGTGATATACATGCTCCTCCATACTCCTTGAATAAACCAGTATATCATCAATGAAGACTACCACAAACTGATCCACATATGGTCTGAATACCCTATTCATCAGGTCCATAAAAGCTGCTGGTGCATTAGTCAAACCAAAAGACATCACCAGAAACTCATAATGGCCATATCGAGTGTGGAATGCCATCTTAGGAACATCGGCTTCACTAATCCGTAACTGATGATAACCTGACCTTAAGTCAATCTTAGAAAAGAACTATGCACCCTGTAGCTGATCAAATAAGTCATCTATCCTCGGGAGAGGATACTTGTTCTTCACTATCACCTTGTTCAGCTCTCTGTAGTCAATGCACAATCTCAGGGTACCATCCTTCTTCTTCACAAATAGGACTGGTGCACCCCAAGGAGAAACACTGGGTCTGATAAAACCTTTATCTAATAACTCTTGCAACTGCTCCTTCAACTCTTTCAACTCTGCAGGAGCCATTCTGTAGGGTGGCATAGATATAGGAGTAGTACCTTGAACCACATCTATACAGAACTCAATATCTTTGTGAGGTGGTAAACCTGGCAACTCCTCAGGAAAAACATCAAGAAACTCACAAGCAACAGGAACATCTGTGAGTGACAACTTCTCCACTGAAGTATCCCTGACCAATGCCAAATATCCCTGACAACCTTTCCTTAATAACTTCCTAGTCGTAATAGTAGAAATAAGATTCTGAGGTGCTGAACTCCTATCACCCATAAATTTAAAATCTTCTTCATTAGGAATTCTGAATGTCACCTCTTTATTCTGACAATCTACCACGGTATAGTGCTGAGATAACCAGTCCATTCCCAGAATAACATCAAACTCCATTACATCCAACAGAATCAAATCAGCGGGTAATTCTCTACCTCCCACGAGAACTGAACAACCAGAAAGAACAATATCGGTGTCCAAGGAATCACTCAGAGGAGTGGCAACGAATAAAGGAAAAGCCATCCTCGAAGCTTGCCAACAAGATTTGGAAGCAAAAACAGGAGAAACAAACGAATGTGTGGCACCCAGATCAAACAAAACCCATGCATCCAGGTAACAGACAGAAACAATACCTGCCACGACTGCATTAGATGCCTGAGCATCCTACTGAGTGAGATGGAAAACTCTGGCTTGTCCTCGACCTCCCTGCTGACTAGTAGAAGCCTGACCAACACCTTTGGCACCTCCTCTAGTACCTCTACCATGACTCTGTTGTGGAACAAACTGAGTGGAACTCTGATGATGGGTTGGGGGTAACTGAAATGGCACAGGTACAGCACTAGCAATCGACTGCTGTGGAAATCATGGAATTTGCGGCTGCTGATACCCGGAGTAAAGACACAATCTGGCAAAATGTCCTGTCTGCCCGTATCTGAAGCATGTCAGTGGTGTCAGATAACATGGTCCCTGATGGACTCTACCGCAGGTCTGGCATACACTGGCAGTTGATCCAGAACTACGACCACTGCTGCTACTTGAAGCACCTGACCCGAATCTGAATGGTCTACGCTGACCTCCACGGCCATGTCTACTGCTCCGATGCACTCGCTATTGTTGCCTCTGACTCTACTGAGTCAGACCTCTCTGCTAACTACTCGATCCAATATGAAAACTCGAATATGGTGTAGTCTGCAATCCACTCGACTGAACTCCCAGTTGGTAATAATCAGGCATTGCTCCCTGCCTAACTAGCCTAAGCTTAATCTCCTTGGCCAACTCAATCACAGATTCTAGAGTAAGGCCTGCTGTAGGCATACCAGCAAATGCTGAACCCAATCCGGTGACATATATAGTGACTGTGAAATACTGGTCTCGCATCAGATCCTCTGCATATCTACCCAGCTGAAGAAACTCTCGGGTGTACTCCTCTACAGATCAATCTCCATGAGAAATACTGGTCAACCGGAGACGATAGCTTATACGGAGCGGCTTTGGACAGAATCTCCTCATAAATCGCTCTCTGAACTGAGCCCAAGTCATCGTTATCATATAAGGCTAGATCATCTAAATAAACCAGTCTAAGGCTGGTCCCTCGACAGATAACTCGACGATCATAATCTGCTAGTACTCGTTGTGAGCAGTCTGAGTCCGAGTCTCGATCGCATGCAGAAAGTCTAACGGATCGGAAGTTCCATCAAATGCAATCCTGCCAACTCTGGCATAGAACAAAGTTGCCTCAGGGTCAAACATACCCTGCTGATAGGCAGGCTGAACAGGCTGAACAACTAGAGGTATAGGAATATCAAACTTAGGCTCAATAGGCTCCTCGTCCTGTAACTCTCTCTGCCCACGATGACCTGCCGCTCGTCGAGGTCTACCTCTGCCATGACCTCTACGTCTAACTGGCTGCTCAGGAGGTAAAACCTCATCCTGAAAAGACTCATCATCCTCGGCCTCAACGACCGGTGGAGCGACACGCGCTCGCCTCCTCATTCTGAAAACACAACAGAATGATTCAGATAAAACAGACAATGGAGGAATAACGCAGAAAACTAAAGCAAGGAATACTTATCAAGACGTACTCAACCTAATTGACTGCAGTAGTTACCAAAAGAAAACACAACTTAAAAACTAGGGCCACTGCTCACATAACTAAGCCCTGACACAGAACTCCGCTCTGATACCAACTTTGTCACGACCCAAAACAGGGGCCATGACCGACGATAGTGTCACAACCCAAACTAGGAGTCATGACCGGCGCTAGGGAACGGGGATTCTTTCGAATCCGAAACCCGTAGCAAGCCTAAGAAAATAAAATCATACAATAATAATATAAAAGTACGACCAAATTAAAATTTTTCTGAATCAATATATAAAATAAATACTCCAAATCCTTTTATAAATGAATACATATTCGTACAATGTTCAAATACAAATTCTCAGAGTATTTAATATCCAAACAAAATAATACACTTCCAATATAGTGACACTACTACTGCAGTTTCTAGAATACAATTCAAAGTTTAGAATATACATTTGTATAAAACAGCCGGGACTGAAGAACACCGGCGAGGAACTCTATAACTAAGGTCTGACGATATGGAATCTCCTGAAAAAAAATAATTGAGGGGGGTCAGACCTCACTGAGTGAATTATTATACTATATATACATGCAAACTAAACCATAACAATCAGGCATTCTTATATATATATATGTATATACACACATTTCACACGAATGCCAAACTTTGCTTTTATAAATATACTAAATGTAGAAAACGTTTGTTTTAATTCATGAAGGATCCATAGAACCCTAAATAATAACAACCTCAAACAATCCCATCATCACTCTAGCCATACAGGCTCACTTGATTCCAAATAGAACACTTATTCCAATTTGGACAGCAGACTGGCCCCGAGACACTAAGTCGACCGAGCTCCAGCAGTCTGGCTGTCAGTGTGATTGGCCCCGAGACACTTGGTCAACCGAGCTCCAGCAATCACACTATCCATCACCTCACATCTCAATCAACCCAATAGATCATTCAAGTCACTTATGGACAGTAGATTGGCCCCGAGACACTAAGTCAACCGAGCTCCAGCAGTCTGACTGTCAGTGTGATTGGCCCCGAGACACTTAGTCAACCGAGCTCCAGCAATCACACTATCTAACATACCATTAATCTTAGTCAAATCAATTAAATCAATTATAATCACCCAATTTTAACTCTCACTCAATCCTTATCTACCGTACCGGTACGTACACGGTCCTAGTGCTGCCCACTAGGTAGCACGTTCTATTGATATCCTTCACTTCGAATAAATCATTCATTCGAAAAATAATTAATGTAGAACCATATTCATAATAGTAAAACCAACCATATATATATATACCAAAAACATACCTAAAATATACCTAGTATATTTCAGGTATATATATATATATATATATATATATATATAGTCAAATAAAATATGAAATAAACTAAAGATAAATCATTAATATAGTTAAAAACAATTTAAATGAGTAACAATAATATAACATGCATTATCTTAAAAATATACTTAAATATGCAAAAGATATACCCTAAGTACTCAAATCATTTAATAAACCATTTATGTATAAATATTCATTTAAATACGTGTTTGTGTTTAACATATATTCACAAATATACTAAAAATAAACCTAATTATCTAGCATGCATATATCAAAAATAAACCCTAAATATACCACTAATGTGTTAGGTTTAATTTAATAATAAAACATTTATTTATTCGGAAATAAATAAAAAAATATACCAAAAATAAACTTAAAAATAATTTAAGTGTAGGTTTATAATTTAACATGCAATTATTTAAGAATAAACCTAAAATCTACTGAAACTATACCTAAAGTATACTAATCATTTAATAAAATAATTATGTCTAAGTGTACATTTTAAAACATGTGTATATTACTCAAATGTATTAAACCTAAACCTAATTGTTTAATGTGCATATATCAAACTAACATGCATAATTATTTAATATGCATATATATAAGAATGCAACCCTAGATATACCAAAAATATTATAATTTAAATCATTTTTTAAAACATACAATGAAAATGAAAAATTCTAAATAATGCACCCTATATGCAGTGCATATATATACAGTATAATAACTCACATGTTAGCGCTCCACGAGACAAACTCGGCGGGCCTGATCCGTTAGGCCTCGGTCTCGACGCAGCTAGACAAAAAAATGACAACATGAAATCAGAATAAATTTAACAAAAATTCTAAAGACTCGATCTAGAATTTTAGACACGGCTTTAGAATAGGAATTTGACCGGACATCACGTTTTACGAGAGTTCTACCGAAAATTCGGCAGAACCTCCCCTGTAAAACAGACATCTCTCTACTCAAAGAGTAGAGTCGGTCCTAGAAAGAAATACACTTCGGAATAAACACAGGATTACAATCAAAATCCCTCGGTCGGACTCCAAACTACAATTCACCGACCGAGGTTCACAATTCACAGAATATTTATAAAATACCGAAAATGCCCTTATATAATATAAATACATTTTATAAATCCAAATTACGTAATTAACCCTAAAACATACTAAAAATCAATAAAAACCCATTTATTTAGAAAAATAGTATATTATATATAATTTGAAAATAATTTACGAAAAATAGTTTTAATTAGTTAAAAATACTAAAAATTTGAAGAAATCATTTTTATGCCCTAAATAGCTATTAAAACCAATTTAATTACATTTTTAACCAATTTAGTGTAAAATTACCAAAATACCCCTATATATATATATTCACTATAAATGTTCAAAAATTCACCAAAAATTATATAATTACTCAAAAATTAATTTCTCAACATATAATTCAATAATATCAATAAATATACTCAATTTACCAATTTATTTCAATTAAACACATAATTAACCCTATTTTTCAAAATCACCTAAACTTAATAAATTCCAAATAAATACATAAAAATTCACAAAAATTACAAATAAATTTCTATAATTCATTTCAACTCCTATAATCACCATAAAACACAATTTCATAATTTAATTAATGAATTTTCGAAAATTAGAAAATAATAATAAAATAATCAAAAATTCACAAAAATTAAAATAAATTCCAAAAATTCTAAAAAAATTACAGCATGTGGATTAAGCTTCCAGGAACAAAGTTTGTGAAGGAAGTTTTCATTAATCAATCAAATTGAAGCTAAAAAAAATTCGAAAGCATCAAATTTAGTGGCCGGAAAGTGCTTGGTCGGAGTTAAGTTGATTTTTGGCTCTTTGAAGAAAATCCGGCCAAAACTCACCGGAAAAGAGTTTTTTAGGTGGTGGAAATGGTTGGAGGTGGAAGAGGAAGGCTGAGAGGTATAGTAACAGGAAGAAAACCAGCTTGAAAGTGGCTGGAAATGGAAGAAAACGTTTTGGGAGGAAGAAGATGAAGGAGGGGCAAAAGTGTAAATAAAGGGAAGTTTTGGTTTTTTGATAAAAAAATTATGTATATATGTATATATATATATATTTACACTATATTATAATAATATAAAATTTCACACACATTAAATATACACCACACACATATTTTAATATGTTTAATAATTTATAAACTTAAAATTAATTAATACAAAAATTAAATAATAAAATTAAGGAAATTAATTAAGCTCTAATTAATTTAAATAAATACACATATATACATTTTATTTTAGCACTTTAAAATTATATATGAGTTCATGCAAATTCATAAAACTAGTCAAAATAAATAGTATTAATTTACTTACGTGTCAATTTTTCCGAAAATATAATTTCCGAAAAAATTTTACGTAAAATACTTAAAATAATATAAAATAATTAAAATTAGCTTTAAACAAACAACAAACTCATAAAATATCATAAATATATATACAAAAATTATTAACACTGCATATCCCGATGCAGTATAAAAATATTTAAAAATTCGGGATATTACAGTCTTCCCCCCTTACAAGAATTCGTCCCCGAATTCCAAAAAGAAAATTACAAGATCAAGAAAGAAAGAGATACGGGTAAGAAGCTCGTATCTCAACTTCAGTCTTTTACGTAAGCTCTTTCACTTTGTTGCCACGTCACGGAACCTTGATCATCTGAATCTAATTCGAACATAACTATCGAGCTTGAAAATTTACAATTACAACTGATTCCTTCTCAAACTTCAGATCTTCATTCAGTTCTATATTGTTCAACGCGTCTCATCACACCACTTTTCGAAGACATCTTCAGAATTACAGTCTTCGATCTGAAACTCCATATCTCTGCATCTAGGATCCATATCGGTCTTCTGATCACAGCAACTTCTTCGCTGTATTCTGAACCATCTCATATCTAATTAAGACTTCTTTCCATAAAAGCTTCAGGTGGTGTCATTCCAATACTGCTATGGTAGCTGTTATTATAAGTGAATTCTATAAGTAGCATATAATCAACCTAGCTACCTTCTAGATCCAAAACACATATCTTCAACATAGTGTTTGGATCGTCCTCTCAGACTGTCATCTGTCTGAGGATGAAAAGCAGTATTGAAATCCAATCAGGTGTCTATTACTCTCCATAATCTCTGCCAAAATCGAAAGGTAAACACTGTACCTTTACCATATACAATGGACACAAGTAGTCCATGCAGGCACACAATATGCTTCATATGCAACTTAGCCTACTTAGCTACTGAATAAATGGCTTCCACTGGCCTAAAATTAGTTGACTTGGTCAATTTGTCTACAATCATTCCAACGGAATCATATTCACCCTTCGAACGAGGTAACCAACCATAAAAATTATCACAATTCTCTCTTATTTCCACCCAAATTCAAAAGAGATCAAAACTTCCCAGAAGACTTCTGATATTCAGCTTTCACCGACTGACAATTTTGACACTTAGAAATACAATCAGTCACATCCTTCTATAATCCAACCCACTAGTATTGATCCTGAATATTGTGATAATTCTTGGTAACCATTTGGATGTACACTGCAAGTTCACTTCCATAGCTTATATAGAATCCCGTTCTTAGATTACAACATCAACCCTGTATCATTAACTTGGGCATCTCCTATCAGCAGATCATGCTATGGTGATATGCCATGATGACATGCTATGATGAATGTCATGATGAGATGATCTAATGAAATGTTATGATGAAATGCTAGAATGAAATGTCGTGATGAAATGCTGTAATGAGATGCTATGATGATATGATGAAATGCTGTAATGATATCAGGTCTTATCCTCTAAAGTTCATGTAACCCTCAGATTAATCAGTCTTCTTCAGTACTTAAAAGCTGTTCTAACAAACATCTATTCACACAATCTTCCCATTCTTCTGAGTTATGAGGGTCATAGGAGCTGTAATTCTAGAGAATTCTATTCAGATTTCCTATGATACCCAATTAAACCCAAAAAATTATAGATCTCAATGGATTCAGTCAGTCTGGGCCACTCAGATGCTATTTTGATCTTTTGTGGATCAACTCGAATTCTATCCTTAAACGCCATAATTCTAAGAAAAACAACACTTTCCACCCAATGATCACACCTCTTGAATTCAGCATAAAGCTGACATTCTCTTAGTGTCTGTAGTATAGTCCTCAAGTGATATGTGCCCTTTCATTCACGTCGAATACATTAGTATATCATTAATGAAGACTACTACAAACTGATCCACAACTAATGATAACCCGACTTCAAATTAATTTTTGAAAAGAACTGTGCACTCTTTAGCTGATCAGACAGGTCATCTATCCTCAAAAGAGGATACTTGTCCTTCACTGTTATCCTGTTCATCTCTTTACAGTCAATGCATAGTTTCAAGGTACCATCCTTCTTCCTTACAACAGGACTAGTGCACCCCAAAGAGAAACATAAGGTCTGACAAAACCTTGGTCATACAGCTCTCGTAATTGCTCCTACAGCTCTGCAAAAGTCATTTTGTAGGGCTGCATTGAAATAGGAGTTATATCAGGAACCACATCGATACATAATTCAATCTTTGTAAAGTGGTAAACTTGGTAACTCACAGGCAATTAAAACATCTGGGAGAGACAACTTCTCCACTGAAGTATACTCAACTAGAGCCAGATATTCTTGACAACCCTTTCACATCTCATCAAGATTAATTACACCCAAAAGACTGAATTCATAATAACTCTCTGAGTCCTAATTCTATGTTTAGATGCCAATATATTACGCTTAATCCTGTAACATATAATTCCACCAGTCTCCTCCTATACTGTATTACGTCTTCAGCATGACGTATCAGATTGAAGAGTTTACAGGTAATCTTCTCAACTGATTGCTCTTCCCTTATTCTGTGCAATAGCCGATACAGGTAATTATCCTCCCTTAAAGGTGGATGGAAGTATCTTAGAAATCCCCCTTTAACTCAAATTATGTGTTGTAGTTAGAACTGACAGCTTGCCATAAAGAGTACAAGAGTGCTTCGTCTTCATTAGACATTTTCCAATTCCCCCGTTAAAGCATATCAAACAACTGCCAAACTTGACTAAATGCTATCAAGCTCTTATTAGTCTCGACTATCCTAGCCACAATTGTTGCACGTTTAAGTCCAAAAGGAATGCTTGTACTACTTACAATGACTACCTTAACCCTTGAGTTATAGTTGCCTCTAACCTACCCCTATACTAGATAGGTGTAGTAGGGCTGGAACTATAACCACAACTAGAACTTGAAAAGACTGATTATCAATATTGTCTCTGGAGAAGAAACAATTCACATTCACTGCGCTGAAAAGATATAGAAATCAACAGAATTCAGAATATAGCATATACGCAGAATTGACATGTCTCAAGTTCTCGGTTGAAAAAGAAATTACATCTGCGGAACGATCGAAGGTATCAGCACTGCATCCTGTAAAACTCTTATTGCAGAAGCAACATCATTGCAATGCTAAGCCACCAGCTCCTCATTCAGTTATTCCCATTGTCAACAGTGATCATCAGGCCTTCTAAATCCATCTTTACCCCTACGCCTAACAGGATGCATAGGGGGTAGAACCTCGTGCTCAGAAGATCAACTATCATCGATCTCATCGATCGATGAAGCGATTCACGCTCAAGGCAATCAACAAGGAGCAAAAATAAACAAATAGTTCAAATAATCACAAACATCAACAGACACCTTAACGGTTACGCGAAATTTCTAATGCAAGGAAGACTTTTCAAAGACATGACCGAACCTAATTCACTGCAGTAGTTTAACAGAAAACACAACTTCGAAAACTAGGGCCACAACTCAAATAACTAAGCCCTGATACAGAACTCGGCTCTGATACTAACTTTGTCACGACCCAAACTAGGAGTCATGACCGGCGCTAGGGAACGGGAATTCTTTCGAATCCGAAACCCGTAGCAAGCCTAAGAAAATAAAATCATACAATAATAATATAAAAGTACGACCAAATTAAAATTTTTCTGAATCAATATATAAAATAAATACTCCAAATCCTTTTATAAATGAATACATATTCGTACAATGTTCAAATACAAATTCTCAGAGTATTTAATATCCAAACAAAATAATACACTTCCAATATAGTGACACTACTACTGCAGTTTCTAGAATACAATTCAAAGTTTAGAATATACATTTGTATAAAATAGCCGGGACTGAAGAACACCGGCGAGGAACTCTATAACTAAGGTCTGACGATATGGAATCTCCTGAAAAAAAATAATTGAGGGGGGTCAGACCTCACTGAGTGAATTATTATACTATATATACATGCAAACTAAACCATAACAATCAGGCATTCTTATATATATATATGTATATACACACATTTCACACGAATGCCAAACTTTGCTTTTATAAATATACTAAATGTAGAAAACGTTTGTTTTAATTCATGAAGGATCCATAGAACCCTAAATAATAACAACCTCAAACAACCCCATCATCACTCTAGCCATACATGCTCACTTGATTCCAAATAGAACACTTATTCCAATTTGGACAGCAGACTGGCCCCGAGACACTAAGTCGACCGAGCTCCAGCAGTCTGGCTGTCAGTGTGATTGGCCCCGAGACACTTGGTCAACCGAGCTCCAACAATCACACTATCCATCACCTCACATCTCAATCAACCCAATAGATCATTCAAGTCACTTATGGACAGTAGACTGGCCCCGAGACACTAAGTCAACCGAGCTCCAGCAGTCTGACTGTCAGTGTGATTGGCCCCGAGACACTTAGTCAACCGAGCTCCAGCAATCACACTATCTAACATACCATTAATCTTAGTCAAATCAATTAAATCAATTATAATCACCCAATTTTAACTCTCACTCAATCCTTATCTACCGTACCGGTACGTACACGGTCCTAGTGCTGCCCACTAGGTAGCACGTTCTATTGATATCCTTCACTTCGAATAAATCATTCATTCGAAAAATAATTAATGTAGAACCATATTCATAATAGTAAAACCAACCATATATATATATACCAAAAATGTACCTAAAATATACCTAGTATATTTCAGGTATATATATATATATATATAGTCAAATAAAATATGAAATAAACTAAAGATAAATCATTAATATAGTTAAAAACAATTTAAATGAGTAACAATAATATAACATGCATTATCTTAAAAATATACTTAAATATGCAAAAGATATACCCTAAGTACTCAAATCATTTAATAAACCATTTATGTATAAATATTCATTTAAATACGTGTTTGTGTTTAACATATATTCACAAATATACTAAAAATAAACCTAATTATCTAGCATGCATATATCAAAAATAAACCCTAAATATACCACTAATGTGTTAGGTTTAATTTAATAATAAAACATTTATTTATTCGGAAATAAATAAAAAAATATACCAAAAATAAACTTAAAAATAATTTAAGTGTAGGTTTATAATTTAACATGCAATTATTTAAGAATAAACCTAAAATCTACTGAAACTATACCTAAAGTATACTAATCATTTAATAAAATAATTATGTCTAAGTGTACATTTTAAAACATGTGTATATTACTCAAATGTATTAAACCTAAACCTAATTGTTTAATGTGCATATATCAAACTAACATGCATAATTATTTAATATGCATATATATAAGAATGCAACCCTAGATATACCAAAAATATTATAATTTAAATCATTTTTTAAAACATACAATGAAAATGAAAAATTCTAAATAATGCACCCTATATGCAGTGCATATATATACAGTATAATAACTCACATGTTAGCGTTCCACGAGACAAACTCGGCGGGCCTGATCCGTTAGGCCTCGGTCTCGGCGCAGCTAGACAAACAAATGACAACATGAAATCAGAATAAATTTAACAAAAATTCTAAAGACTCGATCTAGAATTTTAAACACGGCTTTAGAATAGAAATTTGACCGGACATCACGTTTTACGAGAGTTCTACCGAAAATTCGGCAGAACCTCCCCTGTAAAACGGACATCTCTCTACTCAAAGAGTAGAGTCGGTCCTGCAAAGAAATACACTTCGGAATAAACACAGGATTACAATCAAAATCCCTCGGTCGGACTCCAAACTACAATTCACCGACCGAGATTCACAATTCACAGAATATTTATAAAATACCGAAAATGCCCTTATATAATATAAATACATTTTATAAATCCAAATTACGTAATTAACCCTAAAACATACTAAAAATCAATAAAAACCCATTTATTTAGAAAAATAGTATATTATATATAATTTGAAAATAATTTACGAAAAATAGTTTTAATTAGTTAAAAATACTAAAAATTTGAAGAAATCATTTTTATGCCCTAAATAGCTATTAAAACCAATTTAATTACATTTTTAACCAATTTAGTGTAAAATTACCAAAATACCCCTATATATATATATTCACTATAAATGTTCAAAAATTCACCAAAAATTATATAATTACTCAAAAATTAATTTCTCAACATATAATTCAATAATATCAATAAATATACTCAATTTACCAATTTATTTCAATTAAACACATAATTAACCCTATTTTTCAAAATCACCTAAACTTAATAAATTCCAAATAAATACATAAAAATTCACAAAAATTACAAATAAATTTCTATAATTCATTTCAACTCCTATAATCACCATAAAACACAATTTCATAATTTAATTAATTAATTTTCGAAAATTAGAAAATAATAATAAAATAATCAAAAATTCACAAAAATTAAAATAAATTCCAAAAATTCTAAAAAAATTACAGCATGTGGATTAAGCTTCCAGGAACAAATTTTGTGAAGGAAGTTTTCATTAATCAATCAAATTGAAGCTAAAAAAAATTCGAAAGCATCAAATTTGGTGGCCGGAAAGTGCTTGGTCGGAGTTAAGTTGATTTTTGGCTCTTTGAAGAAAATCCGGCCAAAACTCACCGGAAAAGAGTTTTTTAGGTGGTGGAAATGGTTGGAGGTGGAAGAGGAAGGCTGAGAGGCATAGTAACAGGAAGAAAACCAGCTTGAAAGTGGCTGGAAATGGAAGAAAACGTTTTGGGAGGAAGAAGATGAAGGAGGGGCAAAAGTGTAAATAAAGGGAAGTTTTGGTTTTTTGATAAAAAAATTATGTATATATGTATATATATATATATTTACACTATATTATAATAATATAAAATTTCACACACATTAAATATACACCACACACATATTTTAATATGTTTAATAATTTATAAACTTAAAATTAATTAATACAAAAATTAAATAATAAAATTAAGGAAATTAATTAAGCTCTAATTAATTTAAATAAATACACATATATACATTTTATTTTAGCACTTTAAAATTATATATGAGTTCATGCAAATTCATAAAACTAGTCAAAATAAATAGTATTAATTTACTTACGTGTCAATTTTTCCGAAAATATAATTTCCGAAAAATTTTTACGTAAAATACTTAAAATAATATAAAATAATTAAAATTAGCTTTAAACAAACAACAAACTCATAAAATATCATAAATATATATACAAAAATTATTAACACTGCATATCCCGATGCAGTATAAAAATATTTAAAAATTTGGGATATTACAGATAGGGAACGGGAATTCTTTCGAATCCGGAACTCATAGCAAGCCTAAAAATAAAATAAATCATACAATAATAATAATAATATCACAATTAAATAAAATACTATACAACAGAAATAATATCATAAATATAAAAATAATAATCCACCACCAGGGAATTTAAATCAAATTCTTATTTTATATATAAATAAACTCTTTAATACAAGTTTCAGTTCAAATTCTTTAAATACATATCTCATATAAATACAACACACCAATCTCCGAAACAACCATAACTACTGTAGTGTCTAGAGCATAAAAATAAAACTCAAGTCTCAGATAGCAGTTTACATAAAGAAGCCGGGGCGGAAGAAATCTGGCGTATAGGCCTACTACTGAGGTCTGAAGAAGATGACTCTCCTGAAAAATGGTGAACAGAGGAGAGTCAGACCTCACTGAGTGAATTACTATAATATATATACATGCATACTAAATGACAATGCATACAGTCAACAGTATATATCTAATCATTTTATATATTTTTATTGAAAATCATAGTTTATGAAGGATCAAATAGAACCCTAGAATATCGCAACCTCAAACAATGTTAGACAACACTCTAGCCATACAGGCTCACTTATTCCAAATATGTTCACTTGTTCTATTTAGACAGTAGACTGGCCCCGAGACACTAAGTCAACCGAGCTCCAACAATCTGATTGTCAGTGTGATTGGCCCCGAGACATTTGGTCAACCGAGCTCCAGCAATCACACTCCCAAATCACATCACACATCAGATAAATCAGTTCCAATCAATATCCTGAAATAGGTTAGTAATATAGCCTAAATGCTATAAGCGTACCGGTACATACTCGGTCCTAGTGTTGCCCACTAGGTAGCACGTTCTATTGATATCCTTCATTAAAATATAAAGCATACATTCATAAAAGTAAATGATACATGAATTTGAAATAAATTGCAACATAAACCATATATATATTAAAAATATACCAAAAGTAAACCAGGTATATTTTGAGTATATATACATCAAATAAATCCAATTAAATTACAAAATAAACTAGAAATATACTTAAAAACATTTTAAACCTAATTCATGAGCAAAACATGCATATAATTTAAAATATACCGAAAATATACTAAAAATAAACCAAAATAAACTAAAAATAAACTTAAGTAATAATTGAATTATTTATGCATATTTAATCAAAATAAAACATACATTTCTAAATCATGCACCCTAAACATATATATATAAAATAGTAACTCACACTTAGTGCGCTCCTCGAGATGGGTCCGACGGGCTTGGTCCACTAGGCCTCAATTTCGGTGCAACAAACAAACAAAAATAACAGACATCAGAATAAACCTAATGGAAAATCCTAGAAATTCGATCTAAAATATTGGACATAGAATCAAAATTAGGGTTCGACCGGATATCACATTTTATGAGAATTCTATCAAAAATTCAACAGAACCTCCCCTATAAAATGGACATCTCTCTACTCAAAGAGTAGAGCCGGTCCTGCAAAGAAACACACTTTGAAAAATAGACACAGAAACACATCCACAACCCCTCGGTCGGACTCCAAACTACAGTCTACCGACCGGGGTCCATAATTCACAAAATAATATAAAAATACCAAAAATGCCCTTATATCACAGAAATACATTTTATAAGTAGAAATTACGTAATTAACTCTAAAACACATTAAAAATCGATAAAAACTCATTTTATTAGAAAAATCGTATATTATATATATAATTAAAAATAATTCACGAAAAATAGTTTTTAATTAGTTAAAAATACTAAATAATTTATAGGAATCATTTTTATACCTTAAATAGCTATTAAAATCAATTTAATTACATTTTTAGTCAATTTAGGGTAAAATTACCAAAATACCCATATATATATAAATATACTAAAATTCATTCAAAAATTCACCAAAAATAGTATAATTATCCAAAATTAATTTTCTCAACATTTTTATCAATAATATCAATAATTAAACTCAATTAACCAATTAAATTCAATTAAAAAACATAATTAACCTAATTTTCCAAAATTACATAAACCTAATTAAATTCAAAATAAATACATAGAAATTCATAAAAATTCCAAATAAATTTATATAATTCATTTCAACACCTATATTTATCATAAAACATAATTTCATAATTTAATTAATTAATTTTCGAAAATTAGAAAATAATATTAAAATATTCAAAAATACCCAAAAATCAAAATAATTCCCAAAAATTCTAAAAAAATTCACACATGTAGACTAAGCTACTAGGATCAACATTTGTTAAGGGACTTTCCATGAATCAATCAATTCGAAGTTCAAAAAATCAAAAACCCTAAAATGGCCGAATTAAAGATTTAGTTCAAACCTCAACAACCATTGGTTTTCAGGCCAAAAGGAGCTTAGAACAGGGACCACCGGAGCTCAAGGAGTCGATGAAGACCAGCGGTGTTGAAAATGGTGGCCGGAAACGTGATCGACGACGAGGAGCTCCACTTGCTACCATCGCGAATTTCGGGCTTTCCAGCGGGCTTCCGGCGGCCTGGTCATGTCGGAGAGGAAGAGGAAGGAAAGGGGAGGAGGTTGGCAGCAGCTGGTGGCGGCGAAGGGCGATCCGGCGAGGTGAAACGGAAGGCGCAGTGAGGGTAGGCGTTGGGAGAGAAGAAGGAAGAGGGAGGGGCAATTCGGTAATTTGGCAAAAATTTTGATTTTTAACTATATATATGTATATATATATATATATATATATATATATATATATATATATATATATATATATATATATATATATATACTTTACACTATATATTAAAATAATATAAAATCACACACAAGAAATATACACCACACACATATAATTTAATATTTTAAAATTTAATACACTTAAAAATAATTAAATAATATTAAAACTAATAATAAATAATAAAAATATTAGGGTAATTATTTAAACCCTAATTAAATAAATAATTACACATACATTTGTTATTTAGTACTTTAAAAATATATGAGTTCATGCAAGTCCGTAAATCTATTTAAAATAATTAATAATAAATAATTTACGTGAAAATTTCCTCGGAAATAGAACTCTCGGGAAAATTTTACGTAAAGCAGTTAAAATAATATACAACAATTAAAATTAACTTTAATTAAATTATGACTCTTAAAATATCATTAATATACATAAGAATTATTAACACTGCATATCCCGATGCAGTATAAAAATATTTAAAAAACACGGGATATTACACGCTATTTTATGCAAATGTATATTCTAAACTTTGAATTGTATTCTAGAAACTGCAGTAGTAGTGTTATAATTTTTGGAAGTGTATTATTTTGTTTTGATATTAAATACTTTGAAAATTTGTATTTGAACATGTATGAATATGTATTCATTTATAAAAGGATTTGAAGTATCTATTTTATATATTGATTTAGAAAAATTTTAATTCGATCGTACTTTTATTTATTTATTGTATGATTTTATTTTCTTAGGCTTGCTACGGGTTTCTGGATTCAAAAGAATTCCCGTTTCCTAGCGCCGGTCATGACTCTTAGTTTGGGTCGTGACAAGAACTCTCTAGTGTAGTCCTCAAAAGATCTGTCACCTCGGGAAATGCTAGTCAACCGGAGTCTGTAAGTCATATGAAGTGGCTCTGGGCAAAATCTCCTCATAAACCATTCTTTGAATTGAGCCCAGGTCATTATCATCATATATGGTTGGAACATCCTTATACTCTGGCTTTACAGGTTCCTCATCCTGTAGCTTTCTCTATCTATGGTGACCTACCACTCCTCGAGGTCTACTTCTTGTCACGACCCAAAACAGGGGCCATGACCGACGCTAGGGAACGGGAATTCTTTCGAATCCGGAACCCGTAGTAAGCCTAAACAAATAAATAAAACATGCATAGAAATAATAACAACACAATTAAATAAAATATTATGCAGCGGAATAAAATCATAAATATCAGAATGATGATTCCATCAAACGAAATTAAATCGAATTCTCATATCATATATAAATAAATCCTTTGATACTAGTTTCAGTTTAAATTCTTAAATTACATATCTCATATAAATACAATACACCAATCTCTAAAATGACCATAACTACTGCAGTGTCTAGATCATAAAGTAAACTCAAGACTCAGATAAGCAGTTTACATAATGAAGCCGGGGCGGAAGAAATCCGGCGTACAGGCCTGCTACTGAGGTCTGAAGATGATGACTCTCCTGAAAAATAGTCAACGGAGGGGAGTTAGACCTCACTGAGTGAATTACTATAATATATATACATGCATACTATATGCCAACACACACAGTCGAAAGTATATATAGTATGTATGTATACAAGCAATTACACACAAATGCAATAAAAATCATTTTATATATTTATTGAAAATCATCGTTTATGAAGGATCAAATAAGACCCTAGAATATCGCAACCTCAAACAGTGTTAGACAACACTCTAGCCATACAGGCTCACTTATTCCAAATATGGTCACTTGATCCATTTGGACAGTAGACTGGCCCCGAGACACTAAGTCAACCGAGCTCCAGCAGTCTGATTGTCAGTGTGATTGGCCCGAGACACTTGGTCAACCGAGCTCCAGCAATCACACTCCCAAATCACATCACACATCAGATAAATCAATTCCAATCAATATTCTCAAACTGGTTAGTAATATAGCCTAAATGCTATAAGCGTACCGGTACGTACTTGGTCCTAGTGCTGCCCACTAGGTAGCACGTTCTATTGATATCCTTCATTAAAATATAAAGCATACATTCATAAAAGTAAATGATGCATGAATTTGAAATAAATTGCAACATAAACCATATATATACTAGAAATATACCAAAAATAAATCAGGTATATTTCGAGTATATATACGTCAAAATAAATCTAATATAATTATAAAATAAACTAAGAATATACATAAAAAACATTTTAAGAATAATTTACTAATAAAACCATGCATATAATTTGAAAATATACCGAATATAAACTAAAGATAACTCAAATACCAAATGAATTATTTATGCATAATTAATCAAAATAATATACATTTCTAAATCATGCACCCTAAAGTATATATATATAGAATAGTAACTCACACTTAGTGCGCTCCTCGAGATGGGTCCGACGGGCCTGGTCCACTAGGCCTCGGTCTCGGCGCAACTAAACATACAAAAATAACAGACATCAGAATAAACCTAATAAAAATCCTAGAAACTCAATCTAGAATATTGGACACAGAATCAGAATTAGGGTTTGACCGGACATCACGTTTTACGAGAATTCTACCAAAAATCCGACAGAACCTCCCCTTAAAACGAACATCTCTCTACTCAAAGAGTAGAGCCGACCCTGCAAAGAAACACACTTCAAAAAATGAACACAGAAACACATCCACAACCCCTCGGTCGGACTCTAAACAACAGTCTACCGATCGGGGTTCACAGTTCACAGAACAATTATAAAAATACCAAAAATACCCTTATATCATAGAAATACATTTTATAAGTAGAAATTACGTAATTAACCTTAAAGCACAGTAAAAACCGATAAAACTCATTTTATTTAGAAAAATCGTATATTATATATATAATTGAAAATAATTTATGAAAAATAGTTTTAATTAGTTAAAAATACTAAATAATTTGTAGAAATCATTTTTATACCTTAAATAACTATTAAAACCAATTTAATTACATTTTTAGTCAATTTAGGGTAAAATTACCAAAATACCCCTATATATATATATATACTAAAATTACTCCCAAAAATTCACTAAAAATAATATAATTGCACAAAATTAATTTTCTCAACATATTTATCAATAATTTCAATAATTAAACTCAATTAACTAATTAATTTCAATTAAAAACACAATTAACCTAATTTTCCAAAATTACATAAACCTAAATAAATTCAAAATAAATACATAGAAATTCATAAAAATTCCAAATAAATTTCTATAATTCATTTTAACACCTATATTTATCATAAAACACAATTTCATAATTTAATTAATTAATTTTCGAAAATTAGAAAATAATATTAAAATATTCAAAAATACCCAAAAATCAAAATAATCTCCAAAAATTCCAAAAAAATTCACCCATGTATATTAGGCTAAGGGAAACAACATTTATTAAGGAATTTTTTATGAATCAATCAATTTAAAGTTCAAAAAAAATCAAGAACCCCTAAAATGGCCGAATTACCAAAATCGAAACCTAAGCAAATCAAGACCATTTTAAGTGAAAAAGAGTTTGGAATCATACTCACCGGAGCTCAAGGAGAAGAAAGAGATCGGCGGTGTCAAAAATGGTGGTCGAAAATGTCATGATCGACTGTGAGAAAGAATTCGGCTTCCCGAGGTTATTCCGGCCAAAACTCGACAGAATAGGGCGATACTGGCGGCGGGGAAGGCTGGGGAAGGAGGTGGCACACTAACGGTGAGGAAACGGATGGCAGATGGTGGTTGGTGATCGGCGGTGAGTCGGGGAAGGAGAAGAAGAAGTTGGGGCAAAATGGTAATTTGGCTATAAATTTTGATTTTGACAATATAATATGTATATATATATATACTTTACACTATATATTAAAATAATATAAAATCACACACATTAAATATACACCACACACATATAATTTAAATATTTTAAAATTTAATACACTTAAAAATAATTAAATAATATTAAAACTAATTAATAAATAATAAAATATTAGGATAATTAATTAAACCCTAATTAAATAAATAAATACACATATATACGTTATTTAGTACTTTAAAAATATATATGAGTTCATGCAAGTCCAGAAATCTATTTAATATAATTAATAGTAAATTATTTACGTGAAAATTTCCCCGAAAATAGTATTCTCGGGAAAATTTTACGTAAAGCAGTTAAAATAATATACAATAATTAAAATAATTTTTAAATACATATCAACTCGTAAAAATATCATAATTATATACAAAATTATTAACACTGCATATCCCAATGCAGTATTAAAATATTTTAAAAAAAACACGGATATTACACTTCTCTGCCACGACCTCTAAGCCTCACTAGCGGCTTAGGAGGTAAAACCTCATCCTAGAAGGACTCACCATCCTCAGCCTTAACGACTGGTGGAGCGACATGCGCTCGCCTCCTCATTTTGAAAAGACAAACAAAAGGATTCAGACAACATAGACAACTAATGCTTACACAAAAAACTAAGTCAAAGAATACTTATCAAGACATACTCGAACCTAATTAACTGTAGTAGTTTCAAAAGAAAACACAACACTGAAAATTAGGGCCATAACTCTAACAACCAAGGCTCTGACATAAAACTTTACTCTGATACCAACTTTGTCATGACCCAAACCGGGAGCCATGACCTGTGCTAGGGAACAGGAATTCTTTTAAATCCAGAACTTGTAGCAAGCCTTAAAAGAAAAGCATGCAATAAAATAAAATAAATAAAATATTTATTCAGCGAAAATTAAATCTCAAATAATAAAATAAATTTCTCAACTTTCTTTTAATAAAATAATATCACATCTCATATCGTAAATAAAATTTCTTAATACAATTCTTCAGAGAAACACTTTGAATTAAAATCTTATACATGCATAAAATCAAATACAACTCTCGACATAATCAAATACAACAACTACAGCAGCGTTTAGAGTACAAAATAAAACTCAAGTAAGTGATTTACATAATAGGGTTGGAGCGAAAGAAATATGATGGATAGGTCTACTGCTGAGGTCTGAAGATGAGGACTCTCCTGTAAAAACATCAACGGAGGGGAGTCAGACCTCATTGAGTGAATTGTTATTGTCACGACCCAAAACAGGGGCCATGACCGGCGCTAGGGAACGGGAATTCTTTCGAATCCGGAACCCGTAGCAAGCCTAAAAAAATAAAAAAAATAAATCATGCAATAACAATAACCATATAATATATATATGTGCAGCGGAAAATAAAATCATAAATATTACAATATCATCCATAACAACTGGATATAATTCAAAACTCATCACATCGCATATATAATCTCATAAATGTATAATCTTATACAAATCCAGTTTTAACATAATACATCTCTTTAAAATAAAGTACATAAAATCCAATACTGTAATTTACAGCTACTGCAGTGTCTAGATAAAATAAATAAGACTCAAGTAGACAATTTACATAAAGAAGCCGGGGCGGAAGAAATCCGGCGTATCGACCTGCTACTGAGGTCTGAGGAAGTTGACTCTCCTGAAAAATAGTCAACGGAGGGGAGTCAGACCTCACTGAGTGAATTACTATAGTATATATACATACACTCTAAGTGATAATGCAAACAGTCAACAGTATATGAGTAATATGTATATATACAGGCAAGTTCATACAGATGCAGAAAAATCATTTTATATATTTTGTCTAAAAATCAACTTTTATGAAGGATTATATAGAACCCTAGAATATCGCAACCTCAGAAAATAGTGTTAAACAACACTCTGGCCATACAGGCTCACTGATTCCAAATATATCCACTTAATCCATTTGGACAGTAGACTGGCCCCGAGACACTAAGTCAACCGAGCTCCAGCAGTCTGACTGCCAGTGTGATTGGCCCCGAGACACTTAGTCAACCGAGCTCCAGCAATCACACCCACAAACCACATCTCACACATCCAATAATCATAATCAAATCGATATCCACAAATAGTCAGTAATAAAGCCTAAAACTATAGGCGCACCGGTACGTACTCGGTCCTAGTGCTGCCCACTAGGTAGCACGTTCTATTGATATCCTTCATTCTTAAATATAAAACATTCATTCACAAAAGTAAATGATGCATGAATATAAATGAAATAACAATATAAACCATATATATACCGGAAATATACCAAAAGTAAACCAGGTATATTTCAAGTATATATATGTCAAATACATTCAATCAAATTATAAATTAAGCTGGAAATATATTTAAAAACATTTTAAATATATTTTATTCACAAAATATGCATATAATTTAGTATATACCAAAATAAACCAAAAATATACTTAATGTAAACTTAAGAAATAATCAAATTATTTATGCATCTTTAATCAATATAAAACATGCATTTCTAAATCATGCATCCTAAGTATATATATATAGTATAGTAACTCACCTAATGCGCTCCACGAGACAGGTCCGACGGGCCTGGTCCACTAACCCTCGGTCTCGGCGCAACTAAACAAGAAATAATTAATCGACATCAGAATAACCCTAACAGAAATCCTAGAATTAAATCTAGAGTATTCAACACAGAATCGAAAATTAGGGTTCGACTGGATATCACGTTTTACGAGAATTCTACCGGAAATCCGACAGAACCTCCCCTGTAAAACGGACATCTCTCTACTCAAAAGAGTAGAGCCGACCCTGCAAAGAAAATACACTTCAAAAATAAACACCACAATCAATCACAACCCCTCGGTCGGACTCCAGACTACAATCTGTCGACCGGGGTCCACAAACACAGAATATATATTCAAATATACCAAAAATATCCTTAAATCATAAAAATACATTTTATAAATAAAAATTACATAATTGACCTTGAAACACTATAAAAATCGATTAAAACTAATTTTATTTGAAAAACCGTATATTATATATATAATTGAAAATAATTCACGAAAAATAGTTTTAATTAGTTAAAAATACCAAATATTTTGTAGAAATCATTTTTATACCTTAAATAAATATTAAAACCAATTAAATTACATTTTTAGACAATTTAGGGTAAAATTACCAAAATACCCCTATATATATATATATATACCTAAATTACTTCAAAAATTCACCAAAAATCATACAATTATCCAAAATTAATTTTCTCAACATATTTATCAATAACATAAATATTTAACTCAATTTACCAATTAAATTCAAATAAAAACACAATTAACTTAATTTTACAAAATCACATAAACTTCAATAATTAAAAATAAATACTTAGAAATTCATAAAAATTCCAAATAAATTCCTATAATTCATTTCAACACCTAATTCAACCATAAACTCCAATTTCATAATTTAAATAATTAATTTCCGAAAATTCGAAAATAATATTAAAATATTCAAAAATACCCAAAAATCCAAACAACCTCCAAAAATTCCACAAAAATTCATACATGAAGATTAAGCTACCAGGAACAACATTTGTGAAGGAAGTTTCCATGAATCATCCAAATCAAAAAAATCGAAAACCAAAAGTGGCCGAAATATTCAACTCAAAACCTAAGCAATTCTAGACCATTTTAGCTCAAACCAAAGCTAGAATAACACTCACCGGAGCTCAAGGAGAAGATAGAGACCGGCGGTGTCGAAAACGGTGGCCGGATGAGGGAGAAACGACGGTGAGAAGATTGGTGGTCGTCGGGCACCCACGGGAAGAAGAAGAAGAAGAAGAAGAAAAAGAAAAAGAAAGAAAAAGGAAAGAGAAAGGAAAAGAAAAAGAAAGAAAAAGGAAAAGAAAAAGAAAAAAAAAAAAAAAAGAAAAAAGAAAAAAATAATAAATTTTAATAATTTAATAATAAATAAAATAATCAAATAATAATAAATAAATAATAAAATATTAGGGTAATAATAAACCCTAATTAAATAAATATACACACACAGGCTTTATTTAATAATTTAAAAATATGTATGAGTTCATGCAAACCCGTAAATACATTTAAAATAATTAATAATACATTGTTTACGTGAAAATTTCCCCGAAAATGAAAGTCCCGGGAAAATTTTACGTAAAATACTGAAAATAATAGACAGTAATTAAAATAGGTTTAAAATACATATCAACTCATAAAAATATCGTATATACAGTCAAAATTATTGACACTCGCATATCCCGGTACAGTGTAAAAATATTTTTAAAAACACGGGATATTACAGTCTTCCCCCCTTACAGGAATTCGTCCCCGAATTCTAAAAACAAGATTACAGAATCAGGAAGGAAAGAGATACGGGTAAGAAGCTCGCATCTCAGCTTCAGTCTCCCACGTATGCTCTTCAACTCTGTCGCTACGCCACAAAACCTTGACCATCGGAATCTGCTTCGATCTGAACTGTCGAACTTGAAAATCAACGATCGCCACAGGTTCTTCCACAAAAGTCAAATCTTCAGTCACTTCCACACTGTCAGGTTGCAACACATGTGAAGGATCTGAGATATACTTCCTCAACATCGAGATATGAAATACTGGATGCACCTGCGACATACTCGGAGGCAAATCCAACCGATATGCAACAGTGCCAACTTTCTCCAGAATCTCAAACGGTCCAATGTATCTCGGTGCTAACTTACCCTTCCTGCCAAATCTCATCACACCCTTCATCGGAGATACTTTCAGAAAAATGAAATCTCCAACCTGAAACTCCACATCTCTGCGCCTAGGATCCGCATAACTCTTCTGTCTGCTAACTGCGGTCTCTAATCTCCGCTTGATCACGGCGACTTTCTCTGCAGCATCCTGAACCATCTCTGGTCCAGTCAAAGCTCTCTCACCAATCTCTTCCCAACTCAATGGGGATCTACACTTCCTTCCATACAACGCCTCATATGGTGCCATGCCAATACTGCTATGGTAGCTGTTATTATATGCAAACTCAACAAGCGACAAATGATCATCCCAGCTACCTCCCAAATCCAAGACACACATCCTCAACATATCTTCCAGTGTCTGGATCGTCCTCTCAGACTGGCCATCTGTCTGAGGATGAAAAGCAGTACTGAAATCCAACCTAGTGCCCATCGCTTCCTGCAACTTCTGCCAGAAACGAGAAGTAAACACTGAACCTCTGTCTGACACAATGGACACAGGTACTCCATGAAGGCATACAATATGCTTCACGTACAACTTCGCCAATCTAGCAACTGAATATGTGGCTTTCATAGGCAAGAAATGTGCAGACTTCGTCAATCTGTCTACAATCACCCAGATGGAATCGTATCCATCCTTCGAACGAGGTAAACCATCTACAAAATCCATAGCTATCCTTTCCCACTTCCACTCGGGAATAGGAAGAGGCTGAAGCTTCCCAGAAGGCTTCTGATGTTCGGCTTTCACTTGCTGACAAGTCAAGCACTTAGCAACATAATCAGCAACATCCTTCTTCAATCCATCCCACCAGTATAAATCTCTGATACTGTGGTACATCTTAGTAACACCAGGATGAACGCTGTAGGCTGTAGAATGTGCTTCCTCTAGGATCTCTTCTCTCAAATCATCCACATCAGGAACACACAATCTACCACTGATCCACAACACACCATCATCATCGAGTGTGAAATCAGTGAACTTCCCTGCTCTAACATTCTCTGCAAGCTCTTCCAGAATAGGATCTCGGCTCTGAGCTGCTTTAATCCTATCCCTCAGTACAGATCGTACTTTAAACTGAGCTAACAGTCCACCTGATCTACTGATCTTCATCATCAGACCTTGATCCACCATCAGATGCAACTCCTGGATCAATGGTCTCCTCTCTACACCGATGTGAGCAAGACTACCTGAGGACTTCCTACTCAAGGCATCTGCTACCACATTAGCTTTACCCGGATGGTAAAGAATCTCACAATCATAATCCTTCAACAGTTCCAACCATCTTCTCTGCCTCAAATTCAAATCTCGCTGCTGGAAAATGTACTTAAGGCTCTTGTGATCAGTAAATATCTCACAAGTCACCCCGTACAAATAATGTCTCCAAATCTTCAAAGCAAAGATCACTGCAGCCATCTCAAGATCATGTGTAGGATAGTTCTGCTCATGCTTCTTCAACTGCCTCGAAGCATAGGCTATCACCCTTCCATTCTGCATCAACACACAACCAAGACCAATTCTAGAGGCATCACAGTAAACTGTGAACTTATCCACACTATTAGGCAAAGCTAATACTGGCGCTGTGGTCAACTTCTCCTTCAACAACTGAAAACTATTCTCACAAGCTTCTGACCACTCAAATCTAACATTCTTCTGAGTCAAGCGAGTCATAGGGGCTGCTATCCTGGAAAAATCCTGCACAAACCGCCTATAATACCCGGCTAAACCCAGAAAACTCCGAATCTCAGTAACTGAAGTAGGTCTAGGCCACTCAGATACTGCCTCAACCTTCTGTGGATCAACCTGAATACCTTCTTTAGACACTACGTGTCCAAGAAAAGAAACACTCTCCATCCAGAAATCACACTTCGAGAATTTAGCATAAAGCTGATGATCTCTCAGTGTCTGTAGTACAATCCTCAAGTGATATACGTGCTCTTCCATACTCCTCGAATATACGAGTATATCATCAATGAAGACTACTACAAACTGATCCACATACGGTCGGAATACTCTGTTCATCAGGTCCATAAAAGCTGCTGGTGCATTAGTCAAACCAAAAGACATCACCAGAAATTCATAATGACCATATCGAGTGCGGAAAGCTGTCTTAGGAATATCAGCTTCACTGATCCGCAGCTGATGATAACCCGACCTCAAGTCAACCTTAGAAAAGAATTGTGCACCCTGGAGCTGATCAAACAAATCATCTATCCTCGGGAGAGGATACTTATTCTTCACTGTCACCTTATTCAGCTCTCTATAATCAATGCACAGTCTCAGGGTACCATCCTTCTTCTTCACAAACAGGACTGGTGCACCCCAAGGAGAAACACTAGGTCTGATAAAACCCTTATCCAACAACTCTTGCAACTGCTCCTTCAACTCTCTCAACTCTGCAGGAGCCATACGATAGGGTGTCATAGATATAGGAGTAATACCTGGAACCACATCAATACAGAACTCAATCTCTCTATGAGGTGGTAAACCTGGCAACTCCTCGGGAAAAACATCAGGAAACTCACAAGCAACAGGAACATCTGTGAGTGACAACTTCTCCACTGACGTATCCCTAACCAATGCCAAAAACCCCTGACAACCTTTCTTCAACAACTTCCTAGCTGAAATAACAGAAATAAGATTCTGAGGTGCTGAACTCCTGTCACCAACAAACTTAAAATCTTCTTCACCAGGAATTCTAAAAGTCACCTCCTTATTCCTGCAATCAACCACGGCAAAGTGCTGAGACAACCAATCCATTCCCAAAATAACATCGAACTCCATCACATCCAACAAAATCAAATCAGCGGGTAATTCTCTATCTCCCACGAGAACTGGACAACCAGAAAGAACAATATCGGCGTCCAAGGAATCACTCAGAGGAGTGGCAACAGACAAAGGAAAAGCCATCCTCGAAGCTTGCCAACAAGATTTAGAAGCAAAAATAGGAGAAACAAACGAATGCGTGGCACCCGGATCAAACAAAACCAAAGCATCCAGGTAACAAACAGAAAGAATACCTGCCACGACTGCATTAGATGCCTGAGCATCCTGCTGAGTCAGATGAAAAACTCTGGCCTGGCCTCGACCTCCCTGCTGACTGGTAGAAGCCTGGCCAACACCTCTAGCACCTCCTCTAGTACCTCTACCACGACTCTGCTGTGGAACAAACTGAGTAGAACTCTGATGCTGAGCTTGTGGTAACTGAAATGGCACGGGTGCTGCACTAGCAATCGACTGCTGTGGGAATCGCGGAATCTGCTGCTGCTGATATCCGGGATAAGGACACGATCTGGCAAAATGTCCTGTCTGCCCGCATCTGAAGCATGTCAACGGTGTCAGATAACACGGTCCCTGATGGACTCTACCACAAGTCTGACAAACACTGGTCGCTGATCCAGAACTACGACCACTGCTACTGCTCGAAGCACCTGACCCAAATCTAAACGATCTACGCTGACCTCCACGACCATGTCTACTGCTCCGATGCACTCGCTGCTGCTGTCTCTGACTCTGCTGAGTCGAACCTCGCTGCTGACTACTCGAACCAACATGAAAACTCGAATACGGAGTAGCCTGCAATCCACTCGACTGAACTCCCAACTGGTAATAATCAGGCATCGCTCCCTGCCTAACTAACCTCAGCTCGATCTCCTTAGCTAGCTCGATCACAGACTCGAGAGTAAGACCTGCTGTGGGCATACCAGCAAAAGCTGAACCCAAACCAGTAACATAGGTAGTAACAGCGAAATACTGATCTCGCATCAGATCCTCAGCATATCTACCCAGACGAAGAAACTCTCGGGTATACTCCTCTACTGATCGATCTCCACGAGAAATACTAGTCAAACGAAGACGATAGCTCAAACGAAGAGGCTCTGGACAAAATCTCCTCATGAATCGCTCTCGAAACTGAGCCCATGTCATCGTCATCATAAAGGCTGGATCATCTGAATGAACCAATCCAAGGCTGGTCCCTCGACAGACAACTCAACAATCATGATCCTCTGGTACTCGGTATGAGCAGTCCGAGTCCTAGTCTCAATCGCATGTAGAAAATCTAAAGGATCAGAAGTCCCATCAAAAGCAATCCTGCCAACTCTGGCATAGAACAAAGCTGCCTCAGGGTCAGACATACCCTGCTGATAGGCAGGCTGAACAGGCTGAACAACTGGAGGAACAGGAACATCAAAATCAGGCTCAACAGGCTCCTCGTCCTGTAACTCTCTCTGCCTACGGCGACCTGCCGCTCCTCGAGGTCTACCCCTGCCACGACCTCTACGTCTAACTGGCGGCTCAGGAGGTAAAACCTCGTCCTGAAAAGACTCATCATCCTCGGCCTCAACGACCGGTGGAGCGACACGCGCTCGCCTCCTCATTCTGAAAAGACAAACGGAAAGATTCAGACAAAACAGACAACGGAGGAATAACGCTGAAAACTACAGCAAGGAATACTCATCAAGACATACTCGAACCTAATACACTGCAGTAGTCCAACAGAAAACACAACTTTAAAACTAGGGCCACAACTCACAAAACTAAGCCCTGACACAGAACTCCACTCTGAAACGAACTTCGCTCTGATACCAACTTTGTCACGACCCAAAACAGGGGCCATGACCGGCGCTAGGGAACGGGAATTCTTTCGAATCCGGAACCCGTAGCAAGCCTAAAAAAATAAAAAAAATAAATTTTAATAATTTAATAATAAATAAAATAATCAAATAATAATAAATAAATAATAAAATATTAGGGTAATAATAAACCCTAATTAAATAAATATACACACACAGGCTTTATTTAATAATTTAAAAATATGTATGAGTTCATGCAAACCCGTAAATACATTTAAAATAATTAATAATACATTGTTTACGTGAAAATTTCCCCGAAAATGAAAGTCCCGGGAAAATTTTACGTAAAATACTGAAAATAATAGACAGTAATTAAAATAGGTTTAAAATACATATCAACTCATAAAAATATCGTATATACAGTCAAAATTATTGACACTGCATATCCCGGTACAGTGTAAAAATATTTTTAAAAACACGGGATATTACAGTATATTTTGAGTATATATACGCCAAATAAATCCAATCAAATCATGAATTAAACTAAAAATATATTTAAAAACATTTTAAATATATTTTATTAATAAAACATGTATATAATTTATTATATACCAAAATAAACCAAAAATATACTTAATGTAAACTTAAGAAATAATCAAATTATTTATGCATCTTTAATCAATATAAAACATGCATTTCTAAATCATGCATCCTAAGTATATATATATAGTATAGTAACTCACCTAATGCGCTCCACGAGACAGGTCCGACGGGCCTGGTCCACTAACCCTCGGTCTCGGCGCAACTAAACAAGAAATAATTAATCGACATCAGAATAACCCTAACAGAAATCCTAGAATTAAATCTAGAGTATTCAACACAGAATCGAAAATTAGGGTTCGACTGGATATCACGTTTTACGAGAATTCTACCGGAAATCCGGCAGAACCTCCCCTGTAAAACGGACATCTCTCTACTCAAAAGAGTAGAGCCGACCCTGCAAAGAAAATACACTTCAAAAATAAACACCACAATCAATCACAACCCCTCGGTCGGACTCCAGACTACAATCTGTCGACCGGGGTCCACAAACACAGAATATATATTCAAATATACCAAAAATATCCTTAAATCATAAAAATACATTTTATAAATAAAAATTACATAATTGACCTTGAAACACTATAAAAATCGATTAAAACTAATTTTATTTGAAAAACCGTATATTATATATATAATTGAAAATAATTCACGAAAAATAGTTTTAATTAGTTAAAAATACCAAATATTTTGTAGAAATCATTTTTATACCTTAAATAAATATTAAAACCAATTAAATTACATTTTTAGACAATTTAGGGTAAAATTACCAAAATACCCCTATATATATATATATATACCTAAATTACTTCAAAAATTCACCAAAAATCATACAATTATCCAAAATTAATTTTCTCAACATATTTATCAATAACATAAATATTTAACTCAATTTACCAATTAAATTCAAATAAAAACACAATTAACTTAATTTTACAAAATCACATAAACTTCAATAATTAAAAATAAATACTTAGAAATTCATAAAAATTCCAAATAAATTCCTATAATTCATTTCAACACCTAATTCAACCATAAACTCCAATTTCATAATTTAAATAATTAATTTCCGAAAATTCGAAAATAATATTAAAATATTCAAAAATACCCAAAAATCCAAACAACCTCCAAAAATTCCACAAAAATTCATACATGAAGATTAAGCTACCAGGAACAACATTTGTGAAGGAAGTTTCCATGAATCATCCAAATTGAAGCTCAAAAAAATTGAAAACCAAAAGTGGCCGAAATATTCAACTCAAAACCTAAGCAATTCTAGACCATTTTAGCTCAAACCAAAGCTAGAATAACACTCACCGGAGCTCAAGGAGAAGATAGAGACCGGCGGTGTCGAAAACGGTGGCCGGATGAGGGAGAAACGACGGTGAGAAGATTGGTGGTCGTCGGGCACCCACGGGAAGAAGAAGAAGAAGAAGAAGAAAAAGAAAAAGAAAGAAAAAGGAAAGAGAAAGGAAAAGAAAAAGAAAGAAAAAGGAAAAGAAAAAGAAAAAAAAAAAAAAAAAAAGAAAAAAGAAAAAAATAATAAATTTTAATAATTTAATAATAAATAAAATAATCAAATAATAATAAATAAATAATAAAATATTAGGGTAATAATAAACCCTAATTAAATAAATATACACACACAGGCTTTATTTAATAATTTAAAAATATGTATGAGTTCATGCAAACCCGTAAATACATTTAAAATAATTAATAATACATTGTTTACGTGAAAATTTCCCCGAAAATGAAAGTCCCGGGAAAATTTTACGTAAAATACTGAAAATAATAGACAGTAATTAAAATAGGTTTAAAATACATATCAACTCATAAAAATATCGTATATACAGTCAAAATTATTGACACTGCATATCCCGGTACAGTGTAAAAATATTTTTAAAAACACGGGATATTACAGTTATAATATATATACACACATTACTAAATGTCAAATTCAATCATTCATATGTATATAATAAATATATATACAGACATGTACACACAGATGCTGAAAATCACTTTATTTATAATACTGAAAAATATTAGTTTAAAAAGGATCAAATAGAACCCTAAATGATTGCAATCTTAAATAACAACAGACATCACTCTAGCCATACAGGCTCACTTGTTTTCAAATAAATTCACTTATTCCTTATTGACAGTAGACTGGTCTTGAGACACTAAGTCGACTAAGCTCCAGCAGTCTGACTGTCAGTGTGATTGGCCCTGAGACACTAGGTCAACCGAGCTCTAGCAATCACACTCTTATTCACCTCACACAACAATCAAATCAATCAAGTCATGATCCACAAATAGGTTAGTAATTTAACATACAATCTATCATCGTACCGGTATGTACTCGGTCCTAGTGCTACCCACTAGGAAGCACGTTCTATTGATATCCTTCATTAAAAATAACTCATTTCATTCATAAAATAATGATGCATGATATCATTATAAATAATATTATAAACCATATATATACTAGAAATATACCTAAAATAAACTAAGCATATTTCAAGTTTATATACGTAAAATCAATTCAAACAAATAATAGGATATATTAAATTAAACCAATAATATATTTGAAAGTAATCTATATTTAATTAAAAAGGAAAACATGCATTTATTTCATAATATACTAAAAATATACTTAGAATACACTTAAACATTTATTAAGTCATTTATGCATAAATCATACAATTAAAACATTTATTTCTAAAACATGCAACATAAATGCACGCATATATAAAATAACAACTCACAGGTGTGTGCTCCTTGAGACGGGTCCGACGGGACTGGTCCACTAGATCTCGGTCTCGGCACAACTAACAATAAAATAATAACATGAAAATCAAAATAAATCTAACTTAACTTCTAGAGACTCCATCTAGGATTACTAACACGGACAGAGAATAAGAATTAGACCCGATGTCATTTTTTACGAGAATTCTACCAAAAATTCGGCAGAACCTCCTCTGTAAAATGGATATCTCTCTACTTAAAAAGTAGAGTCGATCCTGTAAGAAAAATACACTTCAAACCAGAATTCTCACAACTCCTCGGTCGGGACCCCAAACTACAAATTCCCCTGATCGAGGTCCACCATTTACAACAAAATACTATAAAATATATCAAAATTTAATAAATACCAAAAATACCCTTTAAGTATCAAAATATAGCAATTTAAATATTAAAACACTAAAAGTAATTATTTTACCAATAATTACTTAAAAACCCTATTTAATAATATAATATTATTAAATATCAACATTCCTCGAAAATTCCACAAATATTAATAAAAATTCATTTTATAAATCCAAATTACTTAATTAGTCCAAAAACATATTAAAAATTACTAAAAATTAATTTATTTACAAAAATAGTATATTATATATAATTTGAAAATAATATTCAAAAAATAGTATTAATTAGTTAAAATTAGTAAATAATTTGTAAAAATCATTTTTATACCTCAAATAATTATTAAGACCAATTAAATTTAATATTGAACTAAAATTATCACCAAATTACCAAAATACTACACATAAAATACTAAAAACATTCAAAAATTCAATAAAAATTATATAATTACACAAAAATTATTTTCTCAACATACTATTCATTAAAATCACCAAATACACTTAATTAACCAATTATTTCTAATTAAATATATATTTAACCTATATTTTCAAAACTAACATAAACTAAAAATAATTATAAAAATTAAACAAAACACACAAAAATTATAAATTAAATTCTAAAATTAATATTAACCACCAATAACACCAAAAATCACAATTTCATAATTTATTTAATTAATTTATGAAAATAATGAAATAATAAAAAATTCACAAAAATCACACAAAAATTTTGAGATGTAGATTAAGCTAAGGGGAACAACATTTGTAAAGAAATTTCTCATGAATCACAAAGAATCAAGCTCAGAAAAATAAAAAAACCCTAGGTGGCCGAAACTTAAAATTGCTCACCACCAAAATCTAGACCAAACTAGACAAAACGAAGCTTAGAAACACACTCATCGATGCTCAGGGAAGAGAATGAGACCGGCGGTGTCGAAGGAGGTGGCTAGAAACGGGACGAATGACGATGGCTTGGTTTTTCGATTTTTCGGCTTCCAAAGCTCTAAACGGCACTGGAAATGGAAGTTGATGGCGACTGAGCTGGTTGGAAGGTGGCAGAAGGTAAGGAGCACACCGATCAGAGAAGAAACGAACGACAAATGTGAGGGGAGGGGTGAATCGGGGAAGATGAGTGATGGAGGGTGTTTTTTTGTGTTTTATAAATGTATATATTATATATTATATTCATAAAATTTTATATTAAAAATTAATAAACTATATAATATATTATTCCTTATTGTATACTACAAAAATGCACACACCACACACTTAAATACACACACATATATATATACACACATATATTAATATATTACTCACTAATATTAATAATATACACATTTAAATAAATATTAAACCCTAATGCATGTAAATATATATATATATATATATATATATATATATATATATATATTAACACATAAAATAATAATGTATAAAATAATGTGATTTAATAAGATAAAATGACATTAAAATAAAATATACTAAGTTAAATATTATTCAAAATAAGAAATATGTATATTACACAAATAAATTATCCAAATACTAGTTTTAAAATAAATATTTATATCAAAATCCTAATTAATATAAAATAATGATAATAAAACTTATCAATAGATGAATAATCAAATTTATCTTTAAAATTTATTAACACTGCATATCCTATTTTAAAATAAAATAATTTAAAAATTTGGGTTATTACAAAATATATCATTAATATTTGAGAAAATGAAATAATTAAAAATTTGAAGTATATTGTATATTGAAAATAAAAAATAAAAAATAAAAAAATCTAATTATGCATTGTCTATATTATTTTTTAATTTTTAAGTCTAATTATATTATTATATATTAGTCATGGAGACATTAAATTTCATTGAAAATTATATAAATCAAAGTAGATAAAAATATCTTACAAGAATCAATATAAAGAATAAAGTAGATACAAATTTATATAATTTTTTTATAGTAAAAATTTATATAATTAAACTATAAAAAATTGTTATATTTAAAGGTTGGCTTTAAATAAACAAGACATTAAATAAAAAAATCAAATAACTATAATATAATTTATTTTACGTATAAGTAAAACATTTAATAAAATATGTATAAATTAATTAACAATTTATCATTACCATTCTTGAGAAAATTATTGATTATTTTAATTAGTCTATTTTATTTATATTAATTCTTACAAGAGATTTTTATTAATTCTTACAAGAGATTTTTATTAATTTATATTATTTTAATGAAAATGAATTTCTTATATCACGAATATAATATAAATGAAGTTAAAAATTTAAAATAATATAAACAATGCATAATAAGACTATTTTTATTTTTGTTTATAATATATAATATATTCTAAATTTTTAAATATTTAATTTTCTGCAATAAGACTAAAAAAATATCGGGGCTATTTGCACATTTTTCCAATTAAAAATTAGGAATTTTGAATTTTGTGAATCGCGTACAACCAATCACATAAATAACGGAAATGACGATGGAGTACCTATCCAAATCGGTCCCACATATCATGACTACGTTGAATAGGATGTCGATGTTTTATAGATCTTACTGTAAAGCTGACTGTACTGTAGCTTTTTAACCCATCCATAGCTAACAATTCATCGGACGGTTATAATGCACAGAAAAAATGGGACCCACCACTCTAGTGCAGTGTACAAGCCAAGATGTGGATCCCACTATTTATTTAAAAAAATATATTTTAAATTTTTAGAAAAAGATGAAAAGGTTTTTATTACACTTAAAATAAAGCAATCTGCTATTTTTTTTTCGAGCAATAAGCAATCTGCTATTTGCTATAAAGGCACTTCGCTACTGAATTCGCTACTGAACTTTGAAGATTCCAACCTACACACAGACATGTTGATTCATTTTCCTTCACTTTCTTTCAAGCCAAACATGCATCACCTCCTCTTCTACCTTCTCTCCTTCTTTCTCTTGCTCTCACTGACCGTTTCATCCCCAACAGAGCTAGAGCTCCTAATGCAAATCAAAGCCTCTCTCGACCCAAATAACCGGTTCTTGACCTCTTGGGAACCCAACACTAACCCTTGTGGTGGGTCTTTTGAGGGTGTAGCTTGCAATAATCAAGGCCAAGTAGCTAACATTTCTCTTCAGGGAAAGGGTCTTTCTGGTCAGATACCGGCTGCTATTGGTGGGCTCAAGAGTTTGACTGGGTTGTATCTGCATTTTAATGCATTGAATGGAGAGATACCAAAAGAGATTGCTGAGCTTACTCAACTGAGTGATTTATATCTCAATGTGAATAATCTGTCCGGGGAAATTCCAACCCAGATTGGCAACATGTCTAATCTTCAAGGTTAGTGTTCTAGCTCTGTTTTTTTTTGGTTGGAAATGTGCTGTTTTGGTTGATGCCATTGGTGTAAATCTGAAGTTACTGCCCTTGGGTTCACTAGTGGATGTTAAAGGAGGTGACTTTTCATTGAAAAGATTCAATCCTGTACTTTTCTTTCTCGGTTTTTCTTCTGCAGCTTGGATTTTCTGGTTTATTTTGAAACGAGGGCATTTTTAAAAATTGAACTGCTTATCATGAAAAAATCCATCTTTGACTATTCAAAGGTTTGCACTTTACATGCATTAATTGCAGATATTGATATTTATATTGATATTTATTATCTTAAGCTAAACAGCATTTCCTTTCATTCTTAATTACTTTGCCTCCATTATTACTTAAATAGTCCGTTTCTGTTTAGTAATACATTATTTAAATTTCAAACTTTATTGTTGTAGTTTACTGTCGATTCAATTCAGCTAAAAGCCTATATGCTGGGTTCTTTCTTCTAAGAATGGTCACAAATAAAGGAATGCCTCCATTTACACTTTTATTTTAAAAAGAAACAAGAAAAGGCATCTGCTGTTTAGAGCATCTATTGAACATATCTTAAAGCTGTAACTGCAAAAATGGGTTTTTATTACCTGACTATATATAGATCTCGTTATTCACAGTTTTGCAGCTTTGCTACAATAAGTTGACTGGGAGCATACCAACACAACTGGGATCTCTAAAGAAGCTAAATGTTCTTGCTCTACAATATAATCTGCTAACTGGTGCAATTCCTGCAAGTTTGGGGAATTTAGAATTTTTAACAAGGTTGGATTTGAGCTTTAATGGCCTTTTTGGCCCTGTACCGGTAAAATTAGCAAATGCTCCTATGCTACAAGTTCTAGATATCCGTAACAATAGTCTCTCTGGGAATGTACCACAAGGTACTATGGTTTCTCAAAATCTGACAAATGCTTGCATCTACTTTGCATTGTTTCTATATTTAGTCCCAAAAAAAATTGAGTTAGAATTGGTTTCTGACATTATTTCTTGATTTTGCTTGTTGCTGAAAAATGAAGGTCTGAGGAGGCTGAATAATGGTTTCCAATATAACAATAATCCTGACTTATGTGGAATTAGGTTTCCTAACTTGGAAAACTGTACAGCTTCTGATCGTCTAAACCCAAATAGGCCTGAACCTTTCAGACCTAATAGTACCTTGCAAAGAGATATCCCAGAATATGCAAGATTACCTTCTAATTGCAGTCAAACTCACTGTTCAAGTTCATCAAAAAACCCACAATATGGTATAATCTTTGGCGTAATTGGAATTTTCATTGTCTTAACCATCACCGGACTTTTCATGTTCACACGGTACCGCCGTCAGAAGCAGAAAATTGGAAGTGCTTTTGATACTTCAGATGGCCGCCTTAGTACGGACCAGGCCAAGGAGGTTTACAGGAAGAGTGCCTCTCCACTTATCAGCCTAGAGTATTCCAATGGATGGGATCCCTTGGCCATAGGCCAGAACAGGAATGGATTTTCTCAGGAATTTCTTCAGAGCTTCATGTTCAATTTAGAAGAGGTGGAACGATCGACTCAATGTTTTTCAGAAGTGAATTTGTTGGGGAAGAGTAATTTCTCTTCCACCTATAAGGGAAGCCTTAGAGATGGATCAGTGGTTGCTATCAGGTGCATCACCAAAACAAGTTGCAAGATTGATGAAACCGACTTTTTGAAGGGGTTGAAGATTTTGTCCTCGTTGAAACATGAAAATCTGGTGAGGCTGAGAGGCTTTTGTTGCTCCAAAGGAAGGGGGGAGTGTTTCCTCATTTATGATTTTGTTCCAAATGGAAACCTGTTGCAATATCTTGACGTAAAAGAAGGCACTGGCAGGGTTCTTGAATGGTCCACCAGAGTATCCATCATTACTGGCATTGCCAAAGGTTAGTATACATACAAGTCCCAGTCTTGCAGAAGTTGTTGTTATCAATATGTTTCATTAGCTTTGATATATTGATATGTTTGTATAGATTTGCTTACCTATCATGTCATTTCATGTAATTCTTGCTGTGAAGTTTTTAGATGCATTTGACAACAATTAAAGGATAACATCTTAATCGGCATTATGAATTGGGCTCTGAAACACATAGGAAATATGTTATGTGCAAGTGAGAAGTATGTAAGCTCTTGTCTATTTTGACTAAAGTTTATTTCATTCTAAACATTGTAACCAGGTATTGGATATTTACATGGGAATAAAGGAAGTAAACCTGCTCTATTTCACCAGAACATATCAGCCGAGAAGGTTTTTATTGACAGACGGTACAATCCATTGCTCTCGGATTCTGGCTTGCACAAACTCCTTGCAGATGACATCGTCTTCTCCACACTCAAGGCCAGTGCTGCAATGGGATACCTGGCTCCTGAGTACACAACTACTGGCCGTTTCACTGAAAAGAGTGACATTTATGCATTTGGTATGATTGTCTTACAAATTCTTAGTGGAAATCGTAACATCACCGCAATGATATGCCAAGCTGTGGAATCATGCAAAGTTGAACTTTTTATTGATGCAAAGCTTGAGGGAAAGTATTCAGAATCAGAGGCAGCTGAACTTGGGAAATTGGCTCTCCTTTGCACTCATGAATCTCCTAGTCAAAGGCCAACAATGGCAACTGTATTGCAAGAACTAGGTGGATTTACTGTTGCTCCTTAACATTCATAATCACGGAAACTTTGCCTCAGTTTTCAAGTGGCAAGAGGCGAGAGTTGGATTTAATCCCCCGCTAACTACTAGCACATACTATCGCTAGGTTGCTAATTGCGTCATTCTTTGTTTAGGACTGAAAGTTATGAACATTAGCTATGTACTGATTTACTGTAACTTACGTGTAGAATCTAATGAACTGAATTGAGGTTCGATGATAATTTTCTTGTTCTATACAAAATTTTGTGGTTACACTTAAAGAACACAAAAATTGCTAATCACCCGTCATATTATTGGTAAGAGATCGGCCCTTCCACATTTTGCTAATATCGCTGTGTTTCAAACATGAAACAGAACCCAGCATGTGATACTCCGGACAATGCTGTCAAGATAGAAATGGACAAATAAAAAATGGACAAAGCGATTTCGAGAGAAGTGCCACATAAAGCGGAGCCTTAACTTTAATCAAAACGGTCCATTGGGACTCATGCATTTGCCTTTTGATTTTAAGACTAGACAAAGATTAGACTGTCTAATTTGGCGCATGCTGTATCTATCTGAACAATAAAAACAGAAAAATGGCTCTTGTTGTTTTTACTCGCACCTGTGAATATTTCTTGTCCTCTTATATTTTCGTCTTTTCTATTTTCTTTCTTTTGTTTGTTTGTGTGTGTGTTTTTTCAATTCCCTCGGCTAAGGTGCAATTCGAGTGGTAAATATCAAGGTTATCATCTTGCTTACCCTACCAGCGAGAAGTCAAAAATATTAATTTCTTACCTACTGCCATTTCCTTGTTACACCTGAGCACGAAGACTAATCATACCAGCATCCACGAAGAGGTAGAACCCTTCGATATTTCAGAGTAATAAATCTTAGATATAAGCCATTAGATTGTGCGAATGTACCTGTAAGATCATATACATTACTAGGAAACAAAGTAATATCTCAATCCAATTTCAGAATTATACTGCAGTGAGAACTGAGATTGGTAAAGAAAGATAGGCATCTTTTTATACAGATTGTACAACACATACGTTCATTCTCTAAATCTAATCAACCATCACAACTATAATAACTGATCTCTCATTTGGACATGGACACACTATCCAGCAGTGAATAGACCTCTGCAACTTGAGGATGGGACTTGTCTTGCACAGAGAATTGATGAGTCATACCCTCTAGTTCAATCCAACTGCAGCCAGGAACTTTCTTCAAATTTCTTTCTTTCATCATCGTCCTAACCCTACTGGCAGCATTCCACATATGAAGACCAGCATACATATTTGACAGAAGCACATATGAACTCGAGTTAGAAGCATCTAGAGTTATTAGATGCTCAGCTAAAACTTCTCCAATGCCAAAGCTTTCATGATTTTTGCAAGCACCAACCAAAGTCCTCCATATCACATCATTTGGTTCAATTGGCATTTCCTCAACAAATTTTCTGGCTTCTCTTATGTGCCCTGCCCGGCTTAGGATGTCAACCATGCAACCATAGTGTTGCAATTTTGGCTCCAGTTTGTATACTCTTCTCATGAGCTCAAAATACATCATACCTTCTTTCATCAGGCCAGCATGCCCACAAGCGTTTAACAATCCAATGAACGTTATATCATCAGGTTTGATCCCCATACTCTCCATATCTATGAGAAAATTTAGAGCTAATTCACCCAAGCCATGAATGGCCAGTCCACTAATCATGGCATTCCAATGATCCACAGTTTTTTCTTTTATGCTCTCAAAGATCAACATGGCATTCTCTATACTGCCACATTTCGAATACATGTCTATCAAAGCAACACCAAGTTTCTCCTCGAGCAAAAACCCATTTTCCGTTAGATAGCAATGTAATGCTACCCCCTTTTCAATATGTCCTAACTGCGCAATTGCAGAAAGAGCAATCATCAATGTGGCATTATCAGGAGACAATTTACTCTCGCTTTGCATATTATAAAAGATATCTAAAGCTTCCATACTATGATTATTTTGCACATAACCACTCATCATTGCATTACAAGCAACAACATCTCTATCAGGCATGTCATCAAAAAATTTCCTAGCAGTGTCAACTCGGCCTAGTTTAGCATATCCATCAATCATGTTAACCCAACTGACCATATCCCTTTTTGGCATCCTATCAAACAACGCTTGAGCAACTTCCATCCCCCCACATTTTGCAAACCCATCAATCATGGAATTCCATGTAATGAGGTCTCTCTCAGGCATTTTGTCAAACAACTCCCAAGCAAGTCCAACCTGGTTTTCTGATTGCATGTACCCACATATTAAAGAATTCCAAGATATCAAATTTCTTTTTTCAATCGGCATAAGATCAAACACTTCACGTGCCAGGTCAATTTTACCACGCTTAACATAGCCATCTATCATAGAATTATAAGAAACAGAGTCCCTAATTGGCATTTTATCAAACAATTGACAGGCGTGTCCAAGGCATCCACATCGCACATACCATGCAATCAAACAATTCTGCAAAAACACATCTGAACCGAATCCCAATTTCCTCAATAGGCCATGAATCTGCATTCCTTCATTTTTCAAACTCAGTCTAGAACAAGCTTTCAAAACCAAAGAAATCGAAAATTTATCTGCACAAACCCCATTCTCAAGCATCAAAGAGAAAATTAAAAATGCATGTTTTGGGTCATTTCCGTGAGAGTAAGTTTTGATTATAGCATTCCAGAGGAAAGGGTCCTCTTCTTCTTTTGCATCAATCAGAGAAGCATGATGGGTAAAGAACATGTAACGAGCGAATTCGTTAAGGGCCAGGCGAGGTGAGGAAGAGAGTGAGAGGATGATTTTGGCAGTTAAAAAAGTGTTTTTGATAAACCCAGTTGTTATCATTCTTGAATGGATTTGATTTATGTCGCTTAAAGTTTTGCATTTCTGAAAAAGAATTAGAGTTGAAAACGGTGAATTCCATGGCTGTTGATTTGTACAGATAAGCATTAATTGAGCCTCTCTTTGAGCTACTCTGCACTGAACCAGGATATCAGAAACAAGAACCGTTGCAGAAGATAGGGTTTAACGGTATTCTAACGTCCAAGCCACGCGTCGTACATAAGAGATGTGGCTACTGGGCTACGTAAGAACGGGCCAGATAGTCCCGAGTGTCTTATCTCTGTCAGAGCTAGGCCGGTTCTTGATCGGGCCCAAATTTTCATTTATTTGAAAACTTAGAATATAATAATAAATACTACTAATTTACAAAAGAATAAATGTTATGTAAAGAGTATTTCGAACTATAATTTAATTTCCGCATTCCAATCCAATCTCGATTTAATTTAGTAACCTTTATTAAAATCCCTCAAAAACTCAATTTAGCTCTTAAAATATCTCAATATTTTCTAAATTACTAATTTACACCTAAAATGAAAAGGACGGAAAAATTATTACACTATTACACCTTTTTACGTTAACCAAAAAACACACACCAAAAAAAGGGCGGCTCTCGCCCACCACCCTTTTATCATCTCTTCTCCTTTGCCGGTGACCATTACTACTCAGGTGACGGTCGTAGCCTTTTTAGTCGGTCGTTTCCTTGGCTCCCACCCCGACGTCTCGACTTTTCGTGTCGCTGCTTTGCTTGCTCGGTCGGCGACGCTTGAAGGGCAGGTTCTTCTCCTTCATCGCCAACAATTGATTATTTCTCAGGTGAGTCAATTGGTTCTTCTTCTTCTTCTCGCCCCTGCCTTAAATAGATCTCTGTTTAGTTCAAATTTTATGTATCTTTTCCTCTTCTTTCTTAAACATTTTTCTTACAATTGTATTGCCCAAATTTGGCTTGCGATTTTGTTGTTTGTTGTTGTTGCTACTGTTGTATTTAATATAGGTTTTAGCTAATTAATTAGATTTATGATTTGTAACCTTATATTGTAATAAAATGAATCAAATGATGTTTGCTTGTTGGTTCAATTTCCATATCTGTATCTAAAATATAGAATTCAAATTCTACAATTAATTCTAACTTGCAAAAATAATATATATTGTATAACAAACGTAAAATAGAAAAAAATATCTTAAATTATTGTATTAAAAACGTAAAATATACAGAAAATATTATAAAATAGAATTGAATTCGTACAATTTTTACAAATGAAAATCTTAGTCATATTATTTTAATTAATTAATTTTTTAAAAATCAATTAAAAACCAAAAATAAACTAAAGGTGTACAAAAAAATGAATTAGAAACCAGAAATAAACCCAAAGGATACAAAAAAAATGAATCGGAGACCAAAAATAAATCAAAAGAATTTCAAAGAAAATCAAAATAATAACCCTCCTTATACTATGAAATATTTTGATATATTATAAAGATTGCATAAATACAACAAACATACAAAAAAGAAACTCTATGCAACTACATTGCTATTGATAAAAAAAAAATGTATTAGAAATCAAAAAAATCAAAACAATATCAAATTAAAACAAAAAAGTATCAGAAACTAAAAAAAACTAAAATGATATAAAATTATAAATGCAACATAAAAACGGTAGCATCAAAATAATAAATCAAGTTCAACTATGGATTATTTGGACACAAAATAAAGATTGAATTGATACAACAAACATAAAAAAAAAAAAAGAAATTTTGTGATACAATTACATTGCAATTAATAAAATAAAAAAGTATCAGAAACTAAAAAAAATATCAAAACGATACTAAAGTATAAATGCAACATAAAGCAACAGCATCCTCTAACGATTCAACAACATAAAAAAACTTAAAAACATATTTATTTATTTAAAATTTTTCTATTACAAAAATTACAATTTACTTCACTCTAAAGAAAATGTGTAGCTTTAAGTTATAGTATTTTTGTTTTGTATGTTTTTGGTTTATTTTCAGTTTCCTATACAATAACGAAATGAGACTTTAAAATATAGGCAGATATGTGCTACCTCTTATGTGGAGGACGACTGACAAATTCATCTTCAGCATTATTATATTAAATTAGATTAGAAACCAAAAAGTAATAAAAGATAAATTATAAAAAACTAATAACAATATTATAGACGTTAGGGTTTAGCGCGCGTCCAAGATTTTAGCAACGGCGATACTGTTTGGGGTTAGGACCCTAGGGAACATACTACTATGTCATAGAGACATAGCATGGAGATGAGGAGTTGCTTCCCAGGATAATAATTGAGACAAATCGAAAGGTGGTACTTGATTCTCTAAAAGAAAGTTAGCACCACAACCAGGAGATTCTGGGAACGAAATACTAACCTTTCTTAGTCTCGCGTTCATTTAGAATTACTTTATGAATTACTATCTTATTCTCTAATTACATGCAATTTTATTTAAACCCAAATTAAACATCAATTTAACCTAAAAAATGCAACAAGTTATAAAATTACATGTAAAAAATGCATACAAAAGGCAACATCCTTAAGTTTAAACTAGGTTAATTTTTAAAAGTTAACTAATTCTACATATTTTTATTTACAAGTGAATTGGACTAGAGATGAGCTTACATTTTAATTGAATTAGTGAGCCTAAATCTACATATTTTAATTAACTAAGGGAATGATCCTATTGTCTACAAATTTTAAAGAAGAAATTATATCATTAAGTGAGTTTAAGTCTAATTTAATTTTAACTCAAATAAAAATGGAGTCTAAGTCTATTTATTTTAAAAGAAATGAAATTAATGGGCTGAACTAAATTTAAATTAATTTTAATTACTAGAAATGAGCCTAAGGTCAAATTAATTTTTAAAAAAAAGAAATAAAATAATTAATGGGCTAAAGTCTAAGTTAATTTTATTAATTAAAAGTGGGCCTAAATCTAATTTAACTTAAATAGTCCTAAATTAATTTTAAATTAATTAAAACCTAAAAACCATTTAAAAAGCCTATTTATTATATGAGTTAGAACCTAATGTGGGCTTGGGGTCCAAAGAGAACAAAAACGTACAAACAAGCCCAAACAACAAATTAAAACAAATAATGAATCAAAAACATATATTCAGTGATTTCTAACCTAATTTTAATTGCATGCAATCTAAATTAATCTAGAGCCACCATTGATTTTAATTGAATTTTACCAAATTGAGCCTAGATTACTAATCAATTTTTAGTGCTGAGAATTAAAATTTCACTAATGTAATAACCTGAGTTTTTAAGCATTTTTATATTTTGTTGGGATATGCAGTATTAATAATTTCAATATATATATATATATATATTTATTTATTTATTTATTTGATTATTTAATTATTTTGTTAATAATTAATGTTATTTTAAGTTATTTTAAGTTTTCTATGTAAAATTTTTCCTGAAATCTATTATTTTGGAAAATAATATTTAAATAATATGTTATTGATTAAGGTTATTTTATTTTATTAAATTGCATGGTTTCATGCATGATTAATACCTTGTATATTAATATATATATATATATATATATATATATATATATACATGCATATATATATTATTATTATTATTATAATATTAGGGTTTAATATTCAAAATTTATTTATATTTTATATTTTTGTTATTATTGTATGTTATGTATGTGTGTGTATATGTATATATATAAATAATAATTGTATGGTGTGTGGTTTTGTGAAATTATATATATTAAAGTTTAGTATATTATAATATAAGTTATATTAATAGACATATATATATATATATAAACTCATATTTACAAAAACTGTCCCTCCCCCTTTCTCCCTCACTCCTGACGCCTCAACCCCCACCCCCATTGTCTGCAATGCCGGCCACCTATCGTCTATGTGCCTCCCGGTGTGCCACCACCATTCCCAGCTTGTTCCGCCGCCAATAGCACCTTTCTCTGATGCTATTCAACTTGATTTTGGCCAAGCAGCCGAAAATCGACCTCACTGCCTTTCACCTTGTTTCTGGCCACCAAATTTGACACCGCCAGTCTCATTCTCTTCCTTGAGCTCCGGTGACTGCATTTCTAAGCTTGGTTTCACTTGATTTGGTATAGATTTTTGTGGTGAGTTTGATTTCTAATTCAGTTTCTTGATTTTTTTGGACTTTGAACTTTGATCTTTGATATTCAAGCTAAATTCCTTCACAAAAGTTGATTCTACTAGCTCAATCTACACTCTGAAATTTTTGTGGAATTTTTTGAATTTATTTTTATTTTTTTGATTTTTTGATTATTTTCTAATTTTTTTAAATTAATTAAATAAATTGTGAAATTATGATTTTTGGTGTTTATAGCGGTTGAAATTAATTTTAGAATTTAATTTATAAATTTTGTGATTTTTGTGTAATTAATATAATTTTATTTAGTTTATGTGAATTTTGGAAATTTAGGTTAAATATGTATTTTGTTAAAATTAATTGGTTAATTGAGTATTGTAGGCGGCGGGTTTAGCGCACGCCCAAGTGTTTGCCGACCATGGTATTGTGTGGGCTCGAGGCCCACTAGGAAATGCAATATAGGTCTTGGGCCTATTTGGAGATGGAGTCGTCACTCGGATAAAAGCCAGGACACACTGTATAGTAACTGGATCCCACGGAGGTTCCCAGAAGTCGTCATTAGAGATCGGGTTCAGAAACTGGGTATGAGCGTTTGAATGCTCACCCAACCTTGCGGTTGGCCTCCATTTGTGTTTTGACTTTTATTACCATTTAATTATTTAATTATTTCCTTATTTACCACACGTAATAAAATTGCCTTTAGATAATTGTCAGATTTTATAATTAAGTCCGAGTTTGCACATTAGTCCAATTCATGCCTTTAAGTCCCAACATTCAAAAAATGCAGTAAGTAAAATAAATAATAATTTACAACCATACATTCAAAATCGAATGGGGAAAGGGATTAGGGATTACAACGCTTTGGACAAAATAAACGAATAATATATAGAAAGTAAACCAAACATATATCGAAAATAAACCAATAAAATGACATAAAAGCTGCAATGTACAAGGGAACAACTAACAAAAGTGACTACTCGATGGCAGAAATCATTAAGTAATTCCTGCAAATAGCACATGGTTAGTCCTTCCTTTCAAGAAAAGAAGAAAAGAAATCACATATAACGATACTTACAAAAGGCTCTATAAAGAAGGGGTTTCACATCATAAAATAAAGAAACCATTAAACAATCAAGATTGAGCATCATCATGCAATCATATAGACATATTTAAGGTCAAAGGGAACATATTAAAGCAGACGTTATGACAAACATGAATAAAAAATGAAGCAGGAAGCAGGTTAACTTTGCCAATGAGGCGGTCGCCTTATTGATGAGGCGATTACCTCATTGATAAGGCGATGCCTCATCAACAGGGGAACCCGCCTCATTGCCAAAAGAATGTGAGACACATACATAAAAGGGGGCCTCTTGGAGGCTTGTCAATGGGGCGATTGCCTTATTGAGATAAGAGGCGTCGCCTGATCATCGGCTGACTTCGACTCCTAAGACATACAAACTTCTACTCTAAGTAACAAAACATGTATATACACACTCTATAATCATCAAACTATAATTACATGCAAAAGTAATCAAAGGTCCATCAATAAAGTGAGATATCAAGTAAGACACACTGGAGATAAACCTAAAATGTGCTAAGGACTTAGTCACACAAATAAGAACTCACAAAATGATGCACATGTTAAGTTTAAGTGCAAGTTTTATACCAAAATGAGAGGCCCTCAGAGATGCTTTGATTGAGATTCTTGCTAGGATGTGGTATCTACCTTTGACATAAGTTTCTCCCTTTTTCTCTTATAGAGAAAGTGGACCTCTTTGCTTCAACCTTCCTCCCCTTTCTTGAGGACGTTTTTTTTTCTTTTCTTTTCCCTCTGTGTTTTTCTTTTTTAGAGCTCCCCCCCTCATGTTTTCCCAACCTCCTCTTCTTCTCTTTTTTTTTCTTTTATTCCTTAGCTTTCCCATGCCCCTAAGCCTCCAAGCCTATCATGAGCTCTCCTAGCCTTTTTTCTTTCCTAAAAAATCTTTTCCTCACGCAAGAAAGAGGTTTGGAGAGTGGGGCTCGCACCACTTGGTTGTCATGATTGCAGCTGCATTAAATGCAGCTGCAAGTGGGCTACCATAGAGACGATGCCTCATCGATAAGGCGATCTATCACGACCCAAAATAGGGGCCATGACCCGCGCTAAGGAATGAGAATTCTTTCGAATCCAGAACCCGTAGCAAGCCTTAAAATAAAATAAAACATGAAATAATTATAATAATAAATAAAATACCCGTAGTGGAAATAAAATCATAAATAAAATAAAATAATAATCTGTCAATAAAATTAGATGAACATCCTCATCTCATATATATAAATATTACTTTAATACAAATCCAGTTCAAATCTTTAAAGTACATAACTCACACAAATAAATACATAAATTCCATAACTGTTTACAACTACTGCAGTGTCTAGATTATAAAATAAAACTTAGATAAGCAGTTTACATAGTGAAGTCGGGGCGGAAGAAATCCAGTATAAGGGTCTGCTACTGAGGTCTGAAGACGACGACTCTCCTGAAAAAAATAGTCAACGGAGGGGAGTCAGACCTCATTGAGTGAATTGTTATAATATTTATACATGCAAAACTAAATGGCAATGCACATAGTCAATAGTGTATATATAGTAAATACATATATACAGACAATTACACACATATGCAACAAAATCATTTTATATATTTTATGAAAATAACTGTTTATGAAGGATCAAATAGAACCCTAAAAAATCGCAACCTCAAACAGTGTTAGACAACACTCTAGCCATACAAGCTCACTTATTCCAAATAAGTTCACTTGTTCCATTTGGACAGTAGACTGGCCCTGAGACACTAAGTCAATCGAACTCCAGTAGTCTGACTGTCAGTGTGATTGGTCCCGAGACACTTGGTCAACCGAGCTCTAACAATCACACTCCCAAATCATATCACACATTAGATAAATCAATCAATCCAATCAATATCCATAAGTAGGTTAGTAATATAGCCTAAATGCTATCAGCGTACCGGTACACACTCGGTCCTAGTGCTGCCCACTAGGTAGCACGTTCTATTGATATCCTTCATTATTATATAAAACATACATTCATAAATAAATGATGCATGAATTTCAATAAAATGGCAACATAAACCATATATATACTAGAAATATACCAAAAGTAAACCAAGTATATTTCGAGTATACATACGTCAAATAAATCTAATATAATTGCAAATTAAATTAGAAATATATTTAAAAACATTTTAAGTATAACTGTTTAATAAAACATGCATATGATTTAAAATATATCAAAATATACCAAAAATATACCAAAAGTAAACCTAAGCAATAATTAAATCATTTATGCATATTTTATCAAAATAAACCATACATTTCTAAAACATGCACCCTAAAACATATATATATATATATATATATATATATATATATATAATAACAACTCACTGTTATTGCGCTCCACGAGATGGGTTCGACGGGCCTGGTCCACTGGGCCTCGGTCTCGGCGCAACTAAACAAACAAATGACAACAAAAATCAGAATAAATATAATGGAAAATCCTAGAAACTCGATATAGAATACTAGACATAGAATTAGAATCAGAATTCGACCAGACATCACATTTTACGAGAATTCTACCAAAAATTCGACAGAACCTCCCCTATAAAATGGACATCTCTCTACTCAAAGAGTAGAGCCGGTCCTACAAAGAAGCACACTTTGAAAATAAACACAGAATTCACAACCACAATCCCTCGGTCGGACTCCAAACTATAATTTACCGATCGAGGTTCACAATTCACAGAATAATTACAAATACCGAAAATGCCCTTTAATAATAAAAATACATTTTATAAATCCAAATTACGTAATTAACCCTAAAACACATTAAAAATTGACAAAAACTCATTTTGTTTAGAAAAATCGTATATTATATATATAATTTGAAAATAATTTACGAAAAATAGTTTTAATTAGTTAAAAATACTAAATAATTTTTAGAAATCATTTTTATACCCTAAATAACTATTAAAACCAATTTAATTATATTTTTAACCAATTTAGTGTCAAATTACCAAAATACCCCTATATATATAAATTTACTAAAATTAATCAAAAATTCACCAAAAATAATATAATTACTCAAAATTAATTTTCTCAACATATAATTCAATAATATCAATAAATATACTCAATTTACCAATTAATTTCAATTAAACACATACTTAACCTAATTTTTCAAAATTACATAAACTTAATAAATTCCAAAATAAATATATAGAATTCACAAAACTTACCAATAAATTTCCAAAATGCATTTCAACACCTATAATTACCATAAAACACAATTTCATAATTTAATTAATTAATTTTTGAAAATTAGAAAATATTAATAAAATAATAAAAAATTTCCAAAAATCAAAATAAATTCCAAAAATTCCATAAAAATTAAAGCATGTAGATTGAGCTACAAGGATCAAAGTTTGTGAAGGGAGTTTGCTTGAATCAATCAAATTGAAGTTCAAAAAAATTTGAAACCCTAACTGGCCGAAATTGTAAAATCAAAACCTAGGAAAATCTAGACCATTTTAAGTGAAACAAAGCTTGGAATCACACTCACCGGAGCTCAAGGAGAAGATAGAGATCGACAGTGTGAAAAATGGTGGCCGAAATCGTTGTGATCGATAGTGAGAAGGAGTTTTGATTTTTCGGTAATTCCAAGCTTCTCCGACGTCGGAAATGGGTGCCGTTGGCTGCGGAATAGGCTGGGGACAATGGTGGCACGCCGGGAGGCACACTGATGGTGAAGAAATGGCATGACAGGCGGTGGGTGAGGGAAGGAAGGCGTCGGACGATGGTGAGGGAAGATGAGTGGCACGAATTGTAAATAGAGGGAACTTTTATAAATGTATATATATATATATAATAACTTTAATATTTAATTATTAAAATATACTAATATTATATTTAGAAAAATTACACACCACAATTTAATAAACATCTATAAATATACATATACATATACATATACATATATATATATATATCACATATTAATAATAAAAACTATATAATACATACATAATTAAATAATAATAATAATAAACCCTAAAATGTTAATTGTATATATATATATATATATATATATATATATATATATATATATATGCATATATATGTATATGTGTTAATATGAAAAATATACTCATGCATGAACTCATGCAAATTCACAAAACTATTTAGAATATTTAATATTAAATTATTTACGTTTTAATTTCCCTAAAAATAGCATTCCCGAGAAAATTTTACGTAAATCTCTTAAAATAGTTAAAAATAATTAAAATTAGCTTTAATAAGTATCAAACTCATAAAATATCATAAATATATATACAAAAATTATTAACACTGCATATCCCGATGCAGTTTAAAAATATTTAAAAACTCGGGATATTACAGTCTTCCCCCCTTACAAGATTTCGTCCATGAATTCCAGAAAAGAAAATTACAAGATCATGAAGGGAAGAGATACAGGTAAGAAGCTCGCATCTCGGCTTCAGTCTCCCACGTATGCTCATCAACTCTGTTGCTACGCCATAGAACCTTGACCATCAGAATCTGCTTCGATCGTAACTGTCGAACTTGATAATCAACGATCTCTACAGGTTCTTCCATAAATGTCAGATCTTCATTCACTTCTACACTGTCGAGCTGCAACACATGTGAAGTGTAACAGCCAAGACCAACCCGCATAAGATATTGTCCGCTTTGCCCAGGCCCAGCCCGCAGTGCATGATTTTAAAACGCGTCCAATGGGAGAAGGTATCCACACCCTTATAAGGCGTGCTTCGTTCTCCTTCCCAACCGATGTGGGATATCACAATCCACCCCCCTTAGGGCCCAGCATCCACGCTGGCACATCGATTCGGGCTTCGGCTTTGATACCATTGTAACAGCCCAGACCAACCCGCATCAGATATTGTCCGCTTTGCCCAGGCCCAGCTCGCAGCGCACGATTTTAAAACGAGTCCAATGGGAGAAGGTATCCACACCCTTATAAGGCATGCTTCGTTCTCCTTCCCAACTGATATGGGATATCACAATCCACCCCCCTTAGGGCCCAGCGTCCACGCTGGCACACCGATCCGAGCTCCGGCTCTGATACCATTGTAACAGCCCAGACCAACCCGCATCAGATATTGTCCGCTTTGCCCAGGCCCAGCCCGCAGCGCACGGTTTTAAAACACGTCCAATGGGAGAAGGTATATGTGGATACCTTCTCCCATTGGATGCGTTTTAAAATCGTGCGCTGAGGGCTGGGCCTGGGCAAAGCGGACAATATCTGATGCGGGTTAGTCTGGGCTGTTACAATGGTATTAAAGCCAGAACTGGTTGGAGCCGATTGAGTTAGAGCTCCCATCCCATTGGATGCATTTTAAAACCGTGCGCTGCGGGCTGGGCCTGGGCAAAGTGGACAATATCTGATGCGGGTTGGTCTGGGCTATTACAATGGTATCAGAGCCGGAGCCCGGATCGATGTGCCAACGTGGACGCTGGGCCCTAAGAGGGGTGGATTGTGATACCCACATCGGTTGGGAAGGAGAACGAAGCACGCCTTATAAGGGTGTGGATACCTTCTCCCATCGGACGTGTTTTAAAACCGTGCACTGCGAGTTAGGCCTGGGCAAAGCGAAAAATATCTGATGCGGGTTGGTTTGGGCTATTATAATGGTATCAGAGCCAGAAGCCCGGATCAGTGTGCCAGCGTGGACGCTGGGCTCTAAGGGGGGTGGATTGTGATATCCCACATCGGTTGGGAAGGAGAATGAAGCACGCCTTATAAGGGTGTGGATACCTTCTCCCATCGGATGCGTTTTAAAATCGTGCGCTGCGGGCTGGGCCTAGGCAAAGCGGACAATATTTGATGCGAGTTGGTCTGGGCTATTACAATGGTATCAGAGCCGGAGCCCGGATCGGTGTGCCAGCGTGGACGCTGGGCCCTAAGGGGGGGTGGATTGTGATATCCCACATCGATTGGGAAGGAGAACGAAGCACGCCTTATAAGGGTGTGGATACCTTCTCCCATCGGACGCGTTTTAAAATTGTGCGCTGCGGGCTGGGCCTGGGCAAAGCGGACAATATTTGATGCGGGTTGGTCTGGGCTGTTACAATGGTATCAGAGCCAGAACCGGTCGGAGTCGGTTGAGTTAGAGCTCCCATCCCATTGGACGTGTTTTAAAACCGTGCACTGCGGGCTGGGCCTGGGCAAAGCGGACAATATCTGATGCGGGTTGGTCTGGGCTGTTACATGAAGGGTCTGATATGTACTTCCTTAGCATCGAGATATGGAATACCAGATGCACCTATGACATACTCGGGGGCAAAGCCAACCGATATGCAACAGTGCCAACTCTCTCCAGAATCTCAAATGGTTCGATATATCTCAGTTCCAACTTACCCTTCCTGCTAAATCTCATAACACCTTTCATCAGAGACACCTTCAGAAAAATAAATCTCCAACCTGAAACTCTAAATCTTTGCGCTTAGGATCCGCATAGCTCTTCTGCCTACTAATTGTGGTCTCTAATCTGTGCTTAATCACTGCGACTTTCTCTATAGCATCCTAAACCATCTCAGGTCCAATCAAAGCTCTCTCACCAATCTCATCCCAACTCAGAGGGGATCTACATTTCCTTCCATACAATGCCTCATATGGTGCCATAACAATACTGCTATGGTAGCTTTTATTATATGCAAAATCTACGAGTGGTAAATGATCATCCTAGCTACCTCCCAAATCCAGAACACACATTCTCAACATATCTTCCAGTGTCTGGATCGTCCTCTCAGACTGGCCATCTGTCTGAGGATGAAAAGAAGTACTGAAGTCCAACCTAGTGCCCATCGCTTCCTGTAACTTCTACCAAAAATGAGAGGTAAAGATTGAACCTCTATCTGACACAATGGACACAGGTACTCCATGAAGGCACACAATATGCTTCACATACAGCTTCGCCAATCTAGCTACAGAATAGGTAGCTTTCACAGGTAAGAAATGTGCAGACTTCGTTAACCTGTCTACAATCACCCAGATGGAATCGTATCCATCTTTGGAACGAGGTAAACCAACCACAAAATCCATAGTTGTCACGACCCAAAACAGGGGCCATGACCGACGCTAGGGAACGGGAATTCTTTTGAATTCGGAACCCATAACAAGCCTAAAAAAAATAAAACATGCAATACTAATAATAACATAAATAAAATATTATGCAGCGAAAATAAATTCATAAATTCATAAATAATAATCCACCACGGAATTTAAATCAATAACTCATCATATATATAAATAAACTTTTAATACAATCCAATTCAAATCCTTAAAATATATAACTTTCACAATATAATACATAACCTTTTAACAATTTTACAACTACTGCAGTGTCTAGATCATAAAATAAAACTCAGATAAGTAGTTTACATAGCGAAGCCGGGGCAGAAGAAATCCGGCGTATGGGTCTGCTACTGAGGTCTGAAGACGACGACTCTCTTGAAAAATAGTCAACGGAGGGGAGTCAGACCTCACTGAGTGAATTGTTATAATATATATACATGCATAACTAAATGACAATGCACACAGTCAATAGTATATATAATAAATATATATATACAAGCTAATACAGACAGATGCAACAAAATCATTTTATATATTTTACAGAAAATCACTGTTTATGAGGGATCAAATAGAACCCTAGAAAATTGCAACCTTAAATAGTGTTAGACAACACTCTAGCCATACAGGCTCACTTATTCCAAATAAATTCACTTGTTCCATTTGGACAGTAGACTGGCCCCGAGACACTAAGTCAACCGAGCTCCAGCAGTCTGACTGTCAGTGTGATTGGCCCCGAGACACTTGGTCAACCGAGCTCCATCAATCACACTCCTAAATCATATCTCACATCATATAAATCAATCCTTCCAATATCCATAAATAGGTTAGTAATATAGCCTAAATGCTATCAGCGTACCAGTACGTACTCGGTCCTAGTGCTGCCCACTAGGTAGCACGTTCTATTGATATCCTTCATTTTAAATATAAAACATACATTCATAAAAATAAATGATGCATGAATTTGAAATAAACAACAACATAAACCATATATATATTAGAAATATACCAAAAGTAAACCATGTATATTTCGAGTATATATACTTCAAATAAATTTTAATTTAATTACAAAATAAACTAGAAATAAACCATAAATAAACCTAAAAATATTTTAAGAATAATTTATTAATAAAACATGTAGATAATTTGAAAATATTCCAAAAATATACCAAGAGTAAACCTAAGTAATACTTAAATCATTTATGCATATTTATCAAAATAAATCATACATTTCTAAAATCATGCATCCTAGAACATATATATATAAAATAACAACTCACTATTTATTGCGCTCTTCGAGATGGGTCCGACGGGTCTGGTCCACTAGGCTTCGGTCTCGGTGCAACTAAACAAACAAACAACAATAGAAAATTAGAATAAATCTAATAGAAGTTCTAAAGAGTCGATCTAGAATACTAGACACAAAATTAAAATAGGAATTCGATCGGACATCACGTTTTACGAGAATTCTACCAAAAATTCGGCAGAACCTCCCCTATAAAATGGACATCTCTCTACTCAAAGAGTAGAGCCGATCCTGCAAATAAATACACTTCAAGAATAAACACAGAATTCACAACCAAAACCCCCTCGGTCGGACTCCAAACTATATTTCACCAACCGAGGTCCACAATTCACAGAACACTACAGAAATACCGAAAATGCCCTTATGTAATAAAAATACATTTTATCAATCCAGATTACTTAATTAACCCTAAAACATGTTAAAAACCGATAAAAACTCATTTATTTAGAAAAATTATATATTATATATATAATTTGAAAATAATTTATGAAAAATAGTTTTAATTAGTTAAAAATACTAAATAATTGATAGAAATCATTTTTATACCCTAAATAACTATTAAAATCAATTTAATTACATTTTTAACCAATTTAGTGTCAAATTACCAAAATAGCCCTTATATATATAAATTTACTAAAATAAATCCAAAAATTCACCAAAAATAATATAATTACTCAAAATTATTTTTTTCAACATATAATTCAACAATATCAATAAATATACTCAATTTACCAATTTATTTCAATTAAACACATAATTAACCCTATTTTTCAAAATTACATAAACTTAATAAATTCCAAATAAATATATAAAAATTCACATAAATTACAAATAAAATTCTATAATTCATTCAAACACCTATAATTACCATAAAACACAATTTCATAATTTAATTAATTAATTTTCGAAAAATAGAAAATATTAATAAAATAATAAAAAATACCCAAAAATCAAAATAAATTCCAAAAATTCTACAAAATTACAGCATATAGATTAGGTTACAAGGATCAAAGTTTGTGAAGGAATTTTTCATGAATCAATCAAATTGAAGCTAAAAATTTAGAAACCCTAATAGGCTCAATTGAAGAAATTGAAACCTAGGAAAATCTTGATCATTTTAAGTGAAGCAAAGCTTGGAATCACACTCACTGGAGCTTAAGGAGAAGATAGAGACTAGCGGCATTGAGTTTGGTGGTCGGAATCACGTCGTTCGGAGCTTAATCGATTTTCGACAATTCTTAGCTTTTTCAGCCAAAACACACCAGAATAGGGAGCTTTAGGCATCGGGAAAGGCTGGAGGTGGAGGAGGAAGGCTAAGAGGCACACTGATGACAAGAAAATCAGCTTGAAATGGCTGGAAATGGAGATGGAGGGTGATCGAGAAAAGGAGGAAGAAAGGGGGCAAAATGGTAAATAATGGGAACTTTTGATTTTTGTTATAAAATAATGTATATATGTATATATATATATCCACACTTTATATTATAATAATATATATATTCCCACACACAAATAATACTCACCACACAAATATTTTAATATATTTTAATAATTTATACACTTATAATTAATTAATTAATATTAAAACTAAATAATAAAAATTAAGTTAATTAATTAAACCCTAATTTAATTTAAATAAATACACATATATACATTTTATTTAGCACTTAAAAATTATGTATGAGTTCATGCAAATTTGTAAAACTAGTCAAAATAATTAGTATTAATTATTTACGTGTCAATTTCCCTGAAAATACAATTTTCGAGAAAATTTTACGTAAAGTACTTAAAATAATATAAAATAATTAAAATAAGCTTTAAACAGATAACAAACTCACAAAAATATCATAAATATATACAAAAATTATTAACACTGTATATCCCGATGCAGTATAAAAATATTTAAAAACTTGGGATATTACAATAGCTATCCTTCCCACTTCCACTCGGAAATAGGAAGAGGCTAAAGCTTCCCAAAAGGCTTTTGATGTTCAGCTTTCACTTGCTGACCCGTTAAGCACTTAGCAACATAATCAGCGACATCCTTCTTCAGTCTGTCCCACCAGTATAAATCTCTGATACTGTGGTACATTTTAGTGACACCCGGATATACGCTATAGGCTGTAGAATGTGCTTCCTCTAGAATCTTTTCTCTCAAATCATCCACATCAGGAACACATAATCTACCACTGATCCATAACACACCATCATCATCGAGTGTGAAATCAGTGAACTTCCCTGCTCAAATATTCTCTGTAAGCTCTTCTAGAATAGGATCTCAGCTCTAAGCTGCTTTAATCCTATCTCTCAGTACAGATTGCACCTTAAATTGAGCTAGCTATCATGACCCAGAACAGGGGCCATGACCGACGCTAGGGAACAGGAATTCTTTCGAATCTAGAACCTGTAGCAAGCCTAAAAATAAAATAAAACATACAATAATAATAATAACAACACTTAATGCAGCAGAAATAAAATCATAAAAATCCATATCTCATATATAGATAAATCCTTTGATATAAGTCTCCGTTCAAATTCTCAAAATACATAATTCACACAAATATAATACATAAAACCCATAATTAATTTACAACTACTGCAGTGTCTAGATTATAAAAATAAAACTCAAGACTCAGATAAGCAGTTTACATAAAGAAGCCGGGGCGGAAGAAATCCGGCATACAGGCCTGCTACTGAGGTCTGAAGATGATGACTGTCCTGAAAAATAGTCAATGGAGGGGAGTCAGACCTCACTGAGTGAATTACTATAATATATATACATGCATACTAAATGACAATGCATACAATCAACAGTATATATCTAATATGTATATATACAGGCAAATACACACAGATGCTGTAAAATCATTTTATATATTTTATTGAAAAATCGTTGTTCATGAAGGATCAAATAGAACCCTATAATATCACAACCTCAAACAGGGTTAGACAACACTCTAGCCATACAGGCTCACTTATTCCAAAATATTCACTTATTCCATTTGGACAGTAGACTGGCCTCGAGACACTAAGTCAACCGAGCTCCAGCAGTCTGACTGTCAGTGTGATTGGCCCCGAGACACTTGGTCAACCGAGCTCCAGCAATCACACCTCCAAACCATATCTCACACATCAAATAATCATATCCAATCAATATCCACAAATGGTTAGTAATATAGCCTAAATGCTATAAGTGTACCGGTACATACTCGGTCCTAGTGCTGCCCACTAGGTAGCACGTTCTATTGATATCCTTCATTAATAAATATAAAACATTCATTCACAAATAAATGATGCATGAATTTAAATAAAATAACGATATAAATCATATATATACTGGAAATATACCAAAAGTAAATCAGGTATATTTCGGGTATATATATGTCGAATGAATCCAATTAAATTATAAACTAAACTAGAAATATATTCAAAAACATTTTAAACATAATTCATTAATAAAATATGCATATAGTTTAAGATATACCAAAAATAAACTAAAAATAAACTTGAGTACTAATTAAATCATTATGCAAATTTAATCAAAATAAAACATAGATTTCTAAAATCATGCATCCTAGAGCATATATATATAAAATAGCAACTCACACTTAGTGCGCTCCTCGAGATGGGTCCGACGGGCTTGGTCCACTAGGCCTCGATCTCGGTGCAACTAAACAAATAGTAAATAATAGACATCAGAATAAACCTAACAGAAAATCCTAGAAACTCGATCTAGAATATTGGACACAAAATCAGAATTAGGGTTTGACCGGACATCACATTTTACGAGAATTCTACCAAAAATTCGGCAGAACCTCCCCTGTAAAACGAAAATCTCTCTACTCAAAGAGTAGAGCCGGCCCTGCAAAGAAACACACTTCGAAAAATAGGCACAACAACTCATCCATAACCCCTCGGTCGGACTCCAAACTACAATCTATCGACCGGGGTCCACAATTCACAAAATAATATAAAAATACCAAAAATACCCTTATATCACATAAATATATTTTATACGTAGAAATTACGTAATTAACCTTAAAACACATTAAAAACCGATAAAACTCATTTTATTAGAAAAATTGTATATTATATATATAATTGAAAATAATTCACGAAAAATAGTTTTAATTAATAAAAAATACTAAATAATTTGTAGAAATCATTTTTATACCTTAAATAATTATTAAAACCAATTAAATTACATTTTTAGCCAATTTTGTGTAAAATTACCAAAATGCCCTTATATATAAATATACTAAAATTACTTCAAAAATTCACCAAAAATAGTATAATTATCCAAAATTAATTTTCTTAACATATTTATCAATAATATCAATAATTAAACTCAATTAACCAATTAATTTCAATTAAAAACACAATTAACCTAATTTTTCAAAATTACATAAACCTAAATAAATTCAAAATAAATACATAGAAATTCATAAAAATTCCAAATAAATTTATATAATTCATTTCAACACCTATATTTATCATAAAACACAATTTCATAATTTAATTAATTAATTTCCGAAAATTAGAAAATAATATTAAAATATTCAAAAATACCCAAAATCAAAATATTCTCGAAAAATTCCACAAAAATTCGAAAATGTAGATTAAGCTACTAGGATCAACATTTGTTAAGGGACTTTTCATGAATCAAACAATTCTAGGATCAAAAAATCAAAAACCCTAAAATGGCCGAATTGAAGATTTAGCTCAAACCTCATCAACGACTTGATTTCAGGCCAAAAGGAGCTTAGAATAGGGACCATCGAAGCTCAAGGAGTCGATGAAGACCGGCGGTGCACGAAAATGATGGCCGAAAATGTCGATGAACGACGATGGCCAAAGTTTCGGCTTCTCCGGCCAAAAACAGCTTCCAGACGCCGAAAACAGTTACAGCAGGCGACGGAGAAGGTTGGGGAAGGAAGGTGGCATGCCGGGAGGCACACCGAAAGCAAGAAAATGGGATGGTAGGTGGCGGAACGGTGATGGGGACGGTGATCGGGAGTGAGGGAGTTCGGGTGGCAATTTTTGTAAATAACTCAAACTTTTATTTTTTGTTTTAATATTAAATATATATATGTATATATATACTTTATACTATATATTAAAATAATATAAAATTACACACATTAAATATACACCACACACTTATAATTTAATATTTTAAAATTTAATACTAAATAAAAATAATTAAATAACAATAAAACTAACAAATAAATAATAAAATATTAGGGTAATTAATTAAACCCTAAATAATTAAATAAATACACATATATACATTATTTAGTACTTTAAAAATATATATGAGTTCATGTAAGTCCGTAAATCTATTTAAAATAATTAATAGTAAATTATTTACGTGAAAATTTTCCCGAAAATGAAAGTTCCGGAAAAATTTTATGTAAAGCACTTAAAATAATAATAAACAATTAAAATTAGCTTTAATTAAATAACAGACTCATAAAAAATTCATAAATATATACAAAAAAAATTATTAACACTGCATATCTCGATGCAGTATTAAAATATTTAAAAATATGGGATATTACACTAGCAGTCCACCTGACCTACTAATCTTCATCATCAGGCCTTGATCCACTAACAGATGCAACTCCTAGATCAACAGTCTCCTCTCAACACTGATGTGAGCAAGATTGCCTGAGGACTTTTTATTCAAGGCATTTGCTACCACATTAGCCTTGCCTGGATGATATAATATCTCACAGTCATAATCTTTCAATAATTCCAACCATCTCCTTTGCCTCAGATTTAGATCTCTCTACTGGAAAATGTACTTAAGGCTCTTGTGATTAGTAAAAATCTCACAAGTCACCCTGTACAAATAATGTCTCCAGATCTTGAGAGCAAAGATCACTGTAGCCATTTCAAGGTCATGTGTAGGATAGTTCTACTGATGCTTCTTTAACTACCTCGTAGCATAGGCTATCACCCTACCATTTTGCATCAACACATAACCAAGGCCAACTCTAGAGGCATCATAATAAACTGTGAACTTATCCACACTATTAGGCAAAGCTAGCACTGGGGCTGTGGTTAATTTCTCTTTCAACAACTGAAAACTGTTCTCACAAGCTTCTGACCACTCAAATCTAACATTCTTCTGAGTCAAGCGAGTCATAGGGGCTGCAATTCTGGAAAAATCCTACACAAATCGCCTATAATACCCAGCTAAACCCAAAAAAATTTGAATCTCAGTAACAGAAGTCGATTTAGGCCATTCAGACACTGCTTCAATCTTCTGTGGATTCACCTGGATACCTTCTTTAGACACCACGTGTCTAAGAAAAGAAACACTCTCCATCCAGAAATCACACTTTGAGAATTTAGCATAAAGCTGATGTTCTCTCAGTGTTTGCAGTACAATCCTCAAGTGATATACATGCTCCTCCATACTCCTCGAATATACCAGTATATCATCGATGAAGACTACCACAAACTGATCCAAATATGGTCTGAATACCCTGTTAATCAAGTCCATAAAAGCTGTTGGTGCGTTAGTCAAACCAAAAGACATCACCAGAAACTCATAATGGCCATATCGAGTGCGGAATGCCGTTTTAGGAACATCAGCTTCACTGATCCATAACTGATGATAACCCGACCTCAAATCAATCTTAGAAAAGAACTGTACACCCTGTAGCTGATCAAACAAGTCATCTATCTTGGGGAGAGGATACTTGTTCTTCACTGTCACCTTGTTCAGCTCTCTGTAGTCAATGAACAGTCTCAGGGTACTATCCTTCTTCTTCACAAACAGGATTGATGCACCCCAAGGAGAAACACTGGGTCTGATGAAACCCTTATCCAATAACTCTTACAACTGCTCCTTTAACTCTTTTAACTCTGTAGGAGCCATTCTGTAGGGTGGCATAGATATAGGAGTAGTACCTAGAACCACATCTATACAGAACTCAATCTCTCTGTGAGGTGGTAAACCTGATAACTCCTCAGGAAAAACATCTGAAACTCACAGGCAACAGGAACATCTGTGAGTGAAAACTTCTCCACTAAAGTATCCCTAACTAATGCCAAATATCCCTGACAACCTTTCCTCAGTAACTTCCTAGCCGTAATAGCAGAAATTAAATTTTAAGGTGCTAAACTCCTATCACCCACAAACTTAAATTCTTCTTCACCAGGAATTCTAAAAATCACCTCTTTACTCTGACAATCCACCACGACATAGTGCTAAGATAACCAATCCATTCCCAGAATAACATCAAACTCCATCACATCCAACAGAATCAAATCAACAGATAATTCTCTATCTCCCACAAGAACTGGACAACCAGAAAGAACAATATCGGTGTCCGAAGAATCATTTAGAGGAGTGGCGACAGATATAGGAAAAGCCATCCTCGAAGCTTGCCAACAAGACTTGGAAGCAAAAATGGGAGAAACGAACGAATGCATGGCATTCGGATCAAACAAAACCCACACATCTAGGTAACAAACAGAAACAATACATGCCATGACTGCATTAGATGCCTGAGCATCCTGCTGAGTGAGATGGAAAACTCTGGCCTGTCCTCGACCTCCCTATTGACTGGTAGAAGCCTGGCCAACACCTCTGGCACCTCCTCTGATACCTCTACCATGACCCTGCTACAGAACAAGCTGATTGGAACTCTGTTGCTGGGCTGGAGGCAACTGAAATGGTACGGGTGCAGCACTGGCAATCGACTGCTGTGGAAATCGTGGAATCTACGACTGCTGATATCCGAAATAAGGACATGATTTGGCATAATGTCCTGTCTGCCCACATCTGAAACATGTCAGTGGTGTCAGGTAACATGGTCCCTGATGGACTCTACCGCAGGTCTGGCAAACATTGGTAGCTAACCTACTGTCACCTAAATGCTTAGTTTTTTAAAAAATGAACCTCTTGGGATCTCTATGTGAATATCATAAGCAAATTTTCTCTGAACATCACATGGTTCAACAATGTCAAAATTCCTTTCATTTTATGTGGGTGATAAATTACTGCAGATTGCAAACATTGTGAGAGTGTGAATTCCCTACCCCACCAACATAATTGATTTACAAGTAAGTGATCCACGTAACAGAAAAAGCCATAATTTGTTCCATTATAATTTGTCCTGATTATAATTTCCATTTAACAAATGTGAAGTTCCAAAAAATTATGTACAATCCTATTTTTGTTGGTAATGATGTTTGAATGTTGGGTAGAGGTAGTTCATCCTCAAATGAAGCCACATCAACACATAGTTTTGTAGAAGAACATGACCCAACCATATGGTCAGCCAAAGTGTCAAGATTATCCATATCCTAAGTAGGTGAGTTCGAATGTACTCCTTTAGAATTTGAGGATGAGGACCATCATGGCTGAAACATAGCCTAGTGAATAAAATAAATCCCAAAAATAAAACAAAATAAGAAGGAAATGATCAATAACCATTAAAAGAATAGAAATATTCAACGATCATAATCCGCTGGTACTCAGTGTGAGCAGTCCGAGTCCTAGTCTCGATTGTATGTAGAAAATCTAATGGATCAGAAGTCCTATCAAAGGCAATCCTGCCAACTCTGGCATAAAATAAAGCTGCCTTAGGGTCGGACATACCCTGCTGATAGGCAGGCTGAACAACTGAAGGTACAAGAATATCCTCAAACTCATGCTCAATAGGCTCCTCATCTTGTATCTCTCTCTGCCTACGGCGACCTCCCGCTCCTCGTGGTCTACCTCTGCCACGACCTCTGCGCCTAATTGGCTGCTCAGGAGGTAAAACCTCATCCTGAAAAGACTCATCATCCTCGACCTCAACGACATATGGAGCGACACACCGCTCGCATCCTCATTTTGAAAAGACAAATAGAACGATTCAGAAAAAAACAGACAACAGAGGAATAACGCAGAAAACTAAAGCAAGGATTACTTATGAAGACATACTCGAACCTAGTTCACTACAATAGTTCAATAGAAAACACAACTTTGAAAACTAGGGCACGACTCACATAACTAGGCCCTGACATAGAAAACCACGCTCTGATACCAAATTTATCACGACCCAAAATAGGGGCCATGACCGGCGCTAGGGAACGAGAATTCTTTCTAATCCGGAACCCGTAGCAAGCCTTGAAAATAAAATAAAACATGCAATAATTATAATAATAAATAAAATACCCGCAGTGGAAATAAAATCATAAATAAAATAAAATAATAATCTATCAATAAAATTAGATGAACATCCTCATCTCATATATATAAATATTCCTTTAATACAAATCTAGTTCAAATCTTTAAGTACATAACTCACACAAATAAATACATAAACTCCATAACTGTTTACAACTATTACAATGTTTAGATTATAAAATAAAACTTAGATAAGCAGTTTACATAGTGAAGCCGGGGCGGAAGAAATCCGGCGTAAGGGTCTGTTATTGAGGTCTAAAGACGATGACTCTCTTGAAAAAAAATAGTCAACGGAGGGGAGTCAGACCTCATTGAGTGAATTGTTATAATATATATACATGCATAACTAAATGGCAATGCACACATATGCAATAAAATCATTTTATATATTTTTTGAAAATCACTGTTTATGAAGGATAAAATAGAACCCTAGAAAATCGTAACCCAAACAGTGTTAGAAAACACTCTAGCCATACAAGCTCACTTATTCCAAGTAAGTTCACTTGTTCCATTTGGACAGTAGACTGGCCCCGAGACACTAAGTCAATCGAACTCCAGCAGTCTGACTGTCAGTGTGATTGGCCCCGAAACACTTGGTCAACTGAGCTCCAGCAATCACACTCCCAAATCATATCACACATTAGATAAATCAATCAATCCAATCAATATCCACAAGTAGGTTAGTAATATAAATGCTATCAGTGTACCGGTACGTACTCGGTCCTAGTGTTGCCCACTAGGTAGCACGTTCTATTGATATCCTTCATTATTATATAAAACGTACATTCATAAATAAATGATGCATGAATTTCAATAAAATAGCAACATAAACCATATATATACTAGAAATATACCAAAAGTAAACTAGATATATTTCGAGTATAAATACGTCAAATAAATCCAATATAATTGCAAATTAAATTAGAAATATATTTAAAAGCATTTTAAGTATAAATGCTTAATAAAACATGCATATGATTTAAAATATATCAAAATATACCAAAAATATACCAAAGTAAACCTAAGCAATAATTAAATCATTTATGCATATTTTATCAAAATAAACCATACATTTCTAAAACATGCACCCTAAAATATATATATATAAAATAACAACTCACTGGTATTGCGCTCCACGAGATGGGTCCGATGGGCCTGGTCCACTAGGCCTCGGTCTCGGCGCAACTAAACAAACAAATGACAATAAAAATCAGAATAAATCTAACGGAAAATCCTAGAAACTCGATATAGAATACTAGACACAGAATTAGAATCAGAATTCGACCGGACATCATGTTTTACGAGAATTCTACAAAAAATTCGACAGAACCTCCCCTGTAAAATAGATATCTCTCTACTCAAAGAGTAGAGCCGGTCCTACAAAGAAGCACACTTCGAAAATAAACACAGAATTCACAACCACAATCCCTCGGTTGGACTCCAAACTACAATTTACTGACCGAGGTTCACAATTCATAGAATAATTACAAAATACCAAAAATGCCCTTTAATAATAAAAATACATTTTATAAATCCAAATTACGTAATTAACCCTAAAACACATTAAAAACCGACAAAAACTCATTTATTTAGAAAAATCGTATATTCTATATATAATTTGAAAATAATTTATGAAAAATAGTTTTAATTAGTTAAAAATACTAAATAATTTGTAGAAATCATTTTTATACCCTAAATAACTATTAAAACCAATTTAATTATATTTTTAGCCAATTTAGTGTCAAATTACCAAAATACCCATATATATATATAAATTTACTAAAATTAACAAAAAATTCACCAAAAATAATATAATTACTCAAAATTATTTTTCTTAATATATAATTCAATAATATCAATAAATATACTCAATTTACCAATTAATTTCAATTAAACACATAATTAACCTAATTTTTTAAAATTACATAAATTTAATAAATTCCAAAATAAATATATAAAATCCACAAAAATTACCAATAAATTTCCAAAATGCATTTCAACACCTATAATTACCATAAAAGACAATTTCATAATTTAATTAATTAATTTTTGAAAATTAGAAAATATTAATAAAATAATAAAAAATTCCCTAAAATCAAAATAAATTTCAAAAATTCCATAAAAATTACAGCATGTAGATTGAGCTACAAGGATCAAAGTTTGTGAAGGGAGTTTGTTTGAATCAATCAAATTGAAGTTCAAAAAAAATTTGAAACCCTAAATGGCCGAAATTATAAAATCAAAACCTAGGAAAATCTAGACCATTTTAAGTGAAACAAAGGTTGGAATCATACTGTCACGACCCAAAACAGGGGCCATGACCGGCGCTAGGGAACGGGAATTCTTTCGAATCCGGAACCCGTAGCAAGCCTAAAAATAAAATAAAGCATGCTATAACAACAATAAAATATAATATGCAGCGGAAATAAAAATCATAATATCATCCATATCAACTGGATTTAATTCAAAACTCATCTCATACATAAAATCTGTTTAATACAAATCCAGTTCAATATAATACATCTCTTTAAAATAAAGTACATAAAATCCCATACTTTAATTCACAACTACTGCAGTGTCTAGATAAAATAAATAAGACTCAAGTAGACAATTTACATAAAGAAGCTGGGGCGGAAGAAATCCGGCGTATCGACCTGCTACTGAGGTCTGAGGAAGTTGACTCTCCTGAAAAATAGTCAACGGAGGGGAGTCAGACCTCACTGAGTGAATTACTATAATATATATACATACACTCTAAGTGATAATGCATACAGTCAACAGTATATATATATCTAATATATATACAGGCAAACACACACAAATGCAAAAAAAATCATTTTTTATATATTTTACTGAAAAATCCCAATTTATGAAGGATCACATAGAACCCTAGAATATCGCAACCTCAGAAAATAGTGTTAAAACAACACTCTGGCCATACAGGCTCACTTATACCAAATATATCCACTTAATCCATATGGACAGTAGACTGGCCCCGAGACACTAAGTCAACCGAGCTCCAGCAGTCTGACTGCCAGTGTGATTGGCCCCGAGACACTTGGTCAACCGAGCTCCAACAATCACACCCAAACCACATCTCACACATATCAATAATCATAATCAACTCAATATCCACAAATTGTTAGTATATAGCCTAAAACTATAGGCGTACCGGTACGTACTCGGTCCTAGTGCTGCCCACTAGGTAGCACGTTCTATTGATATCCTTCATCATTAAATAATAAAACATTCATTCACAAATACATGATGCATGAATTTAAATAAATCAACAATATAAACTATATATATACCGAAAATATACCAAACATAAACCAGGTATATTTTGAGTATATATATGTCAAATAAATTCAATCAAATCATGAATTAACTAAAAATATATTTAAAAACATTTTAAATATATTTTATTTACAAAACATGTATATAATTTATTATATACCAAAAATATACTTGAATATAAATCACATTATTTATGCATATTCAGTCAAAATAAAACATGCATTTTTCTAAATCATGCATCCTAAGCATATATATATAATATAGTAACTCACCTAATGCGCTCCACGAGACAGGTCCGACGGGCCTGGTCCGCTAGCCCTCGGTCTCGGCGCAACTAAACAAGCAATAAATAACCGACATTAGAATAAACCTAACAGAAATCCTAGAATTCAATCTAGAGTATTAAAATACGGAATCGAAAATTAGGGTTCGACTGGATATCACGTTTTACGAGAATTCTACCGAAAATCCGGCAGAACCTCCCTTGTAAAACGGACATCTCTCTACTCAAAGAGTAGAGCCGACCCTGCAAAGAAACACACTTCGAAAAACGAGCTCAACGAAATCAAAATCCCACGGTCGGACTCCAGACTACCGACCGGGATCCACAACACAGAACAATTCAGAAAATACCAAAAATATCCTTAAATCACAGAAATACATTTTATAAATAAAAATTACATAATTGACCTTGAAACACTATAAAAACCAATTAAAACTCATTTTATTAGAAAAACCGTATATTATATATATAATTGAAAATAATTCCCGAAAAATAGTTTTAATTAGCTAAAAATACTAAATAATTTGTAGAAATTATTTTTATACCTTAAATAAATATTAAAACCAATTAAATTACATTTTTAGACAATTTAGGGTAAAATTACCAAAATACCCCTATATATATAAATATACTTAAATTACTTCAAAAATTCACCAAAAATCATACAGTTACCCAAAATTAATTTTCTCAACATATTTATCAAAAATATTAATAATTAAACCCAATTAACCAATTAAATTCAAATAAAAACACAATTAACCTAATTTTCCAAAATCACCTAAACTTCAATAATTAAAAATAAATACTTAGAAATTCATAAAAATTCCAAATAAATTCCTATAATTCATTTCAACACTCAATTCAACCATAAACTCCAATTTCATAATTTAAATAATTAATTTCCGAAAATTAGAAAATAATATTAAAATATTCAAAAATACCCAAAAATCCAAACAACCTCCAAAAATTCTACAAAAATTCATACATGTAGATTAAGCTACTAGGAACAACATTTGTGAAGGAATTAAGCATGAATCAATCAAGAACAATTCGAAAAAAATCGAAAACCCTAATAGGCCGAATTTGACAAATCGAAAACTAAGCAATTCTAGACCATTTTAGCTCAAACCAAAGCTAGAATAACACTCACCGGAGCTCAAGGAGAAGAAAGAGACCGGCGGTGTCGAAAACGGTGGCCGGAGGAGGGAGAAACGGTGGGTAGCTCGACTTTCGGCCTCTTAAAGCTAATTCCAGCCAAAACTCGTCGGGAAAGGGGCTGCTGGCGGCAGGGAACGGCTGGAGGCGACGGTGGCAAGCCGAGAGGCACACCGACGGTGAAGGAACGGTAGTTGTAGCGGTGAGGGATGGTGGTCGGGCGTCGGGCGTGGGAAAGAAGAAGGAGAAGGAGTCGGGGGCAAATGTGTAATTTGGCAAAAAATTTTTTTTGATGTATATATGTATATATATATACTTTATACTTTATATTAAAATAATATTAAATCACACACATCAAATATACACCACACACATAAAAATATTAATATTTTAATAAGTTTTACTAAATAAAAATAATTAAATAACAATAGAACAAATAAATAATTAATAAAATATTAGGGTAATACTAAACCCTAATTAAATAAATATACACACACATAAGCTTTATTTAATAATTTAAAAATATGTATGAGTTCATGCAAACCCGTAAATACATTTAAAATAATTAATAATACATTGTTTACGTGGAAATTTCCCCGAAAATGAAAGTCCCGGGAAAATTTTACGTAAAACACTGTATATAAAACACAGTAATTAAAATAGGTTTAAAATACATATCAACTCATAAAAATATCGTATATATACATATTCAAAATTATTAATACTGCATATCCCGATACAGTATAAAAACATGTAAAAACACGGGATATTACAGTCTTCCCCCCTTACAGGAATTCGTCCCCGAATTCTAAGAAGAAAAGATCAAGAAGGAAAGAGATATGGGTAAGAAGCTCGCATCTCAGCTTCAGTCTCCCACGTATGCTCTTCAACTCTGTCGCTACGCCACAGAACCTTGACCATCGGAATCTGCTTCGATCGCAACTGTCGAACTTGAAAGTCTACGATCGCCACAGGTTCTTCCACAAACGTCAAATCTTCATTCACTTCTACACTGTCGGGCTGCAACACGTGTGAAGGATCTGAGATATACTTCCTCAACATCGAGATATGAAATACTGGATGCACTTGTGACATACTCGGAGGCAAATCCAACCGATATGCAACAGTGCCAACTCTCTCCAGAATCTCAAACGGTCCAATGTATCTCGGTGCTAACTTACCCTTCCTGCCAAATCTCATCACACCCTTCATCGGAGATACCTTCAGAAAAATGAAATCTCCAACCTGAAACTCCACATCTCTGCACCTAGGATCCGCATAACTCTTCTGTCTACAATCACCCAGATGGAATCGTATCCATCCTTCGAACGAGGTAAACCGACCACAAAATCCATAGCTATCCTTTCCCACTTCCACTCGGGAATAGGAAGAGGCTGAAGCTTCCCAGAAGGCTTCTGATGTTCGGCTTTTTTCATTTGCTGACACGTCAAGCACTTAGCAACATAATCAGCAACATCCTTCTTCAATCCATCCCACCAGTATAGATCTCTGATACTGTGGTACATCTTAGTAACACCCGGATGAACACTGTAAGCTGTAGAATGTGCTTCCTCTAAGATCTCTTCTCTCAAATTATCCACATCAGGAACACACAATATACCATTGATCCACAACACACCATCATCATTGAGTGTGAAATCAGTGAACTTCCCTGCTCTGACATTCTCTACAAGCTCTTCTAGAATAGGATCTCGGCTCTAAGCTGCTTTAATCCTATCCCTTAGCACAGATCGTACTTTAAATTGAGCTAACAGTCCACCTGATCTACTGATCTTCATCATCAGACCTTGATCCACCATCAGATGCAATCCTGGATCAATGGTCTCCTCTCAACACTGATGTGAGCAAGACTACCTGAGGACTTCCTACTCAAGGCATCTGCTACCACATTAGCTTTACCGCGATGGTAAAGAATCTCGCAATCATAATCCTTCAACAGTTCCAACCATCTTCTCTGCCTCAGATTCAGATCTCGCTGCTGGAAAATGTACTTAAGGCTCTTTATGATCAGTAAATATCTCACAAGTCACCCCCGTACAGATAATGTCTCCAAATCTTCAAAGCAAAGATCACTGCAGCCATCTCCAGATCATGTGTGGGATAGTTCTGCTCATGCTTCTTCAACTGCCTCGAAGCATAGGCTATCACCCTTCCATTCTGCATCAACACACAACCAAGGACCAATTCTAGAGGCATCACAGTAAACTGTGAACTTATCCACACTATTAGGCAAAGCTAATACTGGCGCTGTGGTCAACTTCTCCTTCAACAACTGAAAAACTATTCTCACAAGCTTTTGACCACTCGAATCTAACATTCTTCTGAGTCAAGCGAGTCATAGGGCTGCAATCCTGGAAAAATCCTGCACAAACCGCCTATAATACCCGGCTAAACCAGAAAACTCCGAATCTCAGTAACTGAAGTAGGTCTAGGCCACTCAGATACTGCCTCAACCTTCTGTGGATCAACCTGAATACCTTCTTTAGACACTACGTGTCCAAGAAAAGAAACACTCTCCATCCAGAAATCACACTTCGAGAATTTAGCATAAAGCTGATGATCTCTCTGCAGCATCTGTTAGTACAATCCTCAAGTGATATACGTGCTCTTCCATACTCCTCGAATATACTAGTATATCATCAATGAAGACTACCACAAACTGATCCACATACGGTCTGAATACTCTGTTCATCAGATCCATAAAAGCTGCTGGTGCATTAGTCAAACCAAAAGACATCACCAGAAACTCATAATGACCATATCGAGTGCGGAACACTGTCTTAGGAATATCAGCTTCACTAATCCACAGCTGATGATAACCCGACCTCAAGTCGACCTTAGAAAAGAACTGTGCACCTTGTAGCTGATCAAACAAATCATCTATCCTCGGGGAGAGGATACTTGTTCTTCACCGTCACCTTATTCAGCTCTCTGTAGTCAATGCACAGTCTCAGGGTACCATCCTTCTTCTTCACAAACAGGACTGGTGCACCCTAAGGAGAAACACTAGGTCTGATAAAAACCCTTCTCCAACAACTCTTGCAATTGCTCCTTTAACTCTCTCAACTCTGCAGGAGCCATACGATAGGGTGGCATAGATATAGGAGTAGTACCTGGAACCACATCTATACAGAACTCAATCTCTCTATGAGGTGGTAACCCTGGCAACTCCTCGGGAAAAACATCAGGAAACTCACAAAGCAACAGGAACATCTGTGAGTGACAACTTCTCCACTGACGTATCCCTGACCAATGCCAAAAACCCCTGACAACCTTTCCTCAACAACTTCCTAGCTGATATAGCAGAATAAGATTCTGAGGTGCTGAACTCCTATCACCAACAAACTTAAATTCTACTTCACCAGGAATTCTGAAAGTCACCTCCTTATTCCTGCAATCAACCACGGCAAAGTGCTGAGACAACCAATCCATTCCCAAAATAACATCGAACTCCATCACATCCAACAAAATCAAATAAGCGGGTAATTCTCTATCTCCCACGAGAACTGGACAACCAGAAAGAACAATATCAGTGTCCAAAGAATCACTCAGAGGAGTGGGCAACATACAAGAGAAAAGCCATCCTCGAAGCTTGCCAATAAGATTTAGAAGCAAAAATAGGAGAAACAAACGAATGCGTGGCACCCGGATCAAACAAAACCAAAGCATCCAGGTAACAAACAGAAAGAATACCTGCCACGACTGCATTAGATGCCTGAGCATGCCTGCTGAGTCAGATGGAAGACTCTGGCCTGACCTCGACCTCCCTGCTGACTGGTAGAAGCTTGGCCAACACCTCTGGCACCTCCTCTAGTACCTCTACCACGACTCTGCTGTGGAACAAACTGAGGTAGAACTCTGATGCTGGGCTGGTGGCAACTGAAATAGCACGGGCGCTGCACTAGCAATCGACTGCTGTGGGAATCGCGGAATCTGCTGCTGCTGATACCCAGAATAAGGACATGATCTGGCAAAATGTCCTGTCTTCCCGCATCTGAAACATGTCAGCGGTTGTGTCAGATAACACGGTCCCTGATGGACTCTACCACAAGTCTGACAAACACTGGCCGCTGATCCAGAACTACGACCACTGCTGCTGCTCGAAGCACCTGACCCAAATCTGAACGATCTTCGCTGACCTCCACGGCCATGTCTACTGCTCCGATGCACTCGCTGCTGCTCGTCTCTGACTCTACTGAGTCGAACCTCGCTGCTGACTACTCGAACCAACATGAAACTCGAATACGGAGTAGCCTGCGATCCACTCGACTGAACTCCCAACTGGTAGTAATACAGGCAACGCTCCCTGCCATAACTAATCTCAACTCGATCTCCTTAGCTAGCTCAATCACAGACTCCAGAGTAAGACCTGCTGTGGGCATACCAGCAAAAGCTGAACCCAAACCAGTAACATATGTAGTAACCGCGAAATACTGATCTCGCATCAGATCCTTAGCATATCTACCCAGACGAAGAAACTCTCGGTATACTCCTCTACAGATCGATCTCCATGAGAAATACTAGTCAATCGGAGACGATAGCTCAAACGAAAAGGCTCTGGACAAAATCTCCTCATGAACCGCTCTCGAAACTGAGCCCATGTCATCGTCATCATATAAGGCTGGATCATCTGAATAAACAATCCAAGGCTGGTCCCTCGACAGACAACTCAACAATCATGATCCTCTGGTACTCGTATGAGCAGTCCGAGTCCTAGTCTCAATCGCATGCAGAAAATCTAAAGGATCAGAAGTACCATCAAAAGCAATCCTGCCAACTCTGGCATAGAACAAAGCTGCCTCAGGGTCAGACATACCCTGCTGATAGGCAGGCTGAACAGGGCTGAACAACTGGAGGAACAGGAACATCAAACTCAGGCTCAACAGGGCTCCTCGTCCTGTAACGCTCTCTGCCTACGGCGACCTGCCGCTCCTCGAGGTCTACCTCTGCCACGACCTCTATGTCTAACTGGCGGCTCAGGAGGTAAAACCTCATCCTGAAAAGACTCATCATCCTCGGCCTCAACGACCGGTTGGAGCGACACGCGCTCGCCTCCTCATTCTGAAAAGACAAACAGAAAGATTCAGACAAAACAGACAACGGAGGAATAACGCTGAAAACTACAGCAAGGAATACTCATCAGAGACATACTCGAACCGTAATACACTAGTAGTAGTCCAACAGAAAACACAACTTTAAAACTAGGGCCACAACTCACATAACTAAGCCCTGACACAGAACTCCACTCTGATACGAACTTCGCTCTGATACCAACTTTGTCACGACCCAAAACAGGGGCGCATGACCGGCGCTAAGGGAACGGGAATTCTTTCGAATCCGGAACCCGTAGCAAGCCTAAAAATAAAATAAAGCATGCTATAACAACAATAAAAATATAAGTATGCAGCGGAAATAAAAATCATAATATCATCCATATCAACTGGATTTAATTCAAAACTCATCTCATACATAAAATCTGTTTAATACAAATCCAGTTCAATTATAATACATCTCTTTAAAATAAAGTACATAAAATCCCATACTTTAATTCACAACTACTGCAGTGTCTAGATAAAATAAATAAGACTCAAGTAGACAATTTACATAAAGAAGCCAGGGCGGAAGAAATCCGGCGTATCGACCTGCTACTGAGGTCTGAGGAAGTTGACTCTCCTGAAAAATAGTCAACGGAGGGGAGTCAGACCTCACTGAGTGAATTACTATAATATATATACATACACTCTAAGTGATAATGCATACAGTCAACAGTAGTTATATATACTAATATATATACAGGGCAAACACACACAAATGCAGAAAAATCATTTTTTATATATTTTACTGAAAAATCCCAATTTATGAAGGATCACATAGAACCCTAGAATATCGCAACCTCAGAAAATAGTGTTAAAACAACACTCTGGCCATACAGGCTCACTTATACCAAATATATCCACTTAATCCATAGTGACAGTAGACTGGCCCCGAGACACTAAGTCAACCAAGCTCCAGCAGTCTGACTGCCAGTGTGATTGGCCCCGAGACACTTGGTCAACCGAGCTCCAGCAATCACACCCAAACCACATCTCACACATATCAATAATCATAATCAACTCAATATCCACAAATTGTTAGTATATAGCCTAAAACTATAGGCGTACCGGTACGTACTCGGTCCTAGTGCTGCCCACTAGGTAGCACGTTCTATTGATATCCTTCATCATTAAATAATAAAACATTCATTCACAAATACATGATGCATGAATTTAAATAAATCAACAATATAAACTATATATATACCGAAAATATACCAAACATAAACCAGGTATATGTTGAGTATATATATGTCAAATAAATTCAATCAAATCATGAATTAAACTAAAAAATATATTTAAAAACATTTAAATATAATTTATTTACAAAACATGTATATAATTTATTATATACCAAAAATATACTTGAATATAAATCACATTATTTATGCATATTCAGTCAAAATAAAACATGCATTTTTCTAAATCATGCATCCTAAGCATATATAATATAATATAGTAACTCACCTAATGCGCTCCACGAGACAGGTTCCGACGGGCCTGGTCCGCTAGCCCTCGGTCTCGGCGCAACTAAACAAGCAATAAATAACCGACATTAGAATAAACCTAACAGAAATCCTAGAATTCAATCTAGAGGTATTAAAATACGGAATCGAAAATTAGGGTTCGACTGGATATCACGTTTTACGAGAATTCTACCGAAAATCCGGCAGAACCTCCCCTGTAAAACGGACATCTCTCTACTCAAAGAGTAGAGCCGACCCTGCAAAGAAACACACTTCGAAAAACGAGCTCAACGAAATCAAAATCCCGACGGTCGGACTCCAGACTACCGACCGGGATCCACAACACAGAACAATTCAGAAAATACCAAAAATATCCTTAAATCACAGAAATACATTTTATAAATAAAAATTACATAATTGACCTTGAAACACTATAAAAACCAATTAAAACTCATTTATTAGAAAAACCGTATATTATATATATAATTGAAAAATAATTCCCGAAAAATAGTTTTAATTAGCTAAAAATACTAAATAATTTGTAGAAATCATTTTTATACCTTAAATAAATATTAAAACCAATTAAATTACATTTTTAGACAATTTAGGGTAAAATTACCAAATACCCCTATATATATAAATATACTTAAATTACTTCAAAAATTCACCAAAAATCATACAGTTACCCAAAATTAATTTTCTCAACATATTTATCAAAAATATTAATAATTAAACCCAATTAACCAATTAAATTCAAATAAAAACACAATTAACCTAATTTTCCAAAATCACCTAAACTTCAATAATTAAAAATAAATACTTAGAAATTCATAAAAATTCCAAATAAATTCCTATAAATTCATTTCAACACTCAATTCAACCATAAACTCCAATTTCATAATTTAAATAATTAATTCCGAAAATTAGAAAAATAATATTAAAATATTCAAAAATACCCAAAAATCCAAACAACCTCCAAAAATTCTACAAAAATTCATACATGTAGATTAAGCTACTAGGAACAACATTTGTGAAGGAATTAAGCATGAATCAATCAAGAACAATTCGAAAAAAATCGAAAACCCTAATAGGCCGAATTTGACAAATCGAAAACTAAGCAATTCTAGACCATTTTAGCTCAAACCAAAGCTAGAATAACACTCACCGGAGATCAAGGAGAAGAAAGAGACCGGCGTGGTTCGAAAACGGTGGTCGGAGGAGGGAGAAACGGTGGTAGCTCGACTTTCGGCCTCTTAAAGCTAATTCCGGCCAAAACTCGTCGGGAAAGGGGCTGCTGGCGACGGGGAACGGCTGGAGGCGACGGTGGCAAGCTGAGAGGCACACCGACGGTGAAGGAACGGCAGTTGCAGCGGTGAGGGATGGTGGTCGGGCGTCGGGCGTGGGAAAGAAGAAGGAGAAGGAGTCGGGGGCAAATGTGTAATTTGGCAAAATTTTTTTTTTTGATGTATATATGTATATATATATACTTTATACTTTATATTAAAATAATATTAAATCACACACATCAAATATACACCACACACATAAAAATATTAATATTTTAATAAGTTTTACTAAATAAAAATAATTAAATAACAATAGAACAAATAAATAATTAATAAAATATTAGGGTAATACTAAACCCTAATTAAATAAATATACACACACATAAGCTTTATTTAATAATTTAAAAATATGTATGAGTTCATGCAAACCCGTAAATACATTTAAAATAATTAATAATACATTGTTTACGTGGAAATTTCCCCGAAAATGAAAGTCCCGGGAAAATTTTACGTAAAACACTGTATATAAAACACAGTAATTAAAATAGGTTTAAAATACATATCAACTCATAAAAATATCGTATATATACATATTCAAAATTATTAATACTGCATATCCCGATACAGTATAAAAACATGTAAAAACACGGGATATTACACATACTCACCGGAGCTCAAGGAGAAGATAGAGACCGGCAGCGTGAAAAATGGTGGTCGGAATCGCTGTGATCGACGGTGAGAAGGAGTTTCAATTTTTCGACAATTCCAAGCTTCTCCGACGTCGGAAACGGGTGCTACTGGCTGTGGAACAGGTTGGGGATGATGGTGGCACGCCAGGAGGCACACCGATAGTGAAGAAACGACGTGACAGGTGGTGGGTGAGGGAAGGAAGGCGTCGGGCGATGGTGAGGGAAGATGAGTGGCATGAATTGTAAATAAAGGGAACTTATATATATATATATATCTCATATTAATAATAAAAATTATTTAATACTTACATAATTAAATAATAATAATAATAAACCCTAAAATGTTAATTGTATATATATATATGCATGTATATGTATATATGTTAATATGAAAAATATACTCATGCAAATTCATAAAACTATTTAGAATATTTACTATTAAATTTTTACATTTTAATTTCCCTGATAATAGCAATCCTGGAAAAATTTTACGTAAATCTCTTAAAATAGTTAAAAATAATTAAAATTAGCTTTAATAAGTATCAAACTCATAAAATATCATAAATATAAATACAAAAATTATTAACACTGCATATCCCGATGCAGTTTAGAAATATTTAAAAACTTGGGATATTACACGATCGCCTCTGTGATGAGGCGATCGCCTCATTACACTGAGGCGATGCGCCTTTTGGCCTGGGCCTGTGTTGGGCCGGGCGGGCTTGGGCTAAATTTTGATAGTTGGGCTCGGTTTTGGATTTTTCAGGCTTTGGGTTGTCAAGTCTACTTTCCACTTTGAGATTCAGGCTTTATTCTCATGTCCAAGTTTCAAATTCTCATCATTGGGCTTGACAACGGGCCGGTCAAACCGAGCGCCCTTAATTCGTCCCCTAACACTGGCCGACCGAATCGGGTGTCTACAGTTTGGCCCCTGATTTTTCAAAAAAAAAATGCATGCAATGACCATTTTTCAAAAAATCACACGCATAACAGTGAACAAACAATAAGATGAGCAACATACCTAACTCTCGAGTTTCACCCAAGTGATGAATCCTTCAATTTTGAAATGTGACCGTGATCCTTGGGTTTTCTTGGCCTGATCAGCCACTCATTAATATTTGATAGAGATATTTGAAAACTGTTAACCTTGGGTTTTCTTGGCCCGACCTTTACAACATTGGAATTCGATTCTCTGGTTTTCCTGGCCCGATCTTCGCAACATTTAAACTTGATTCTCGGGTTTTCCTGGCCCGATCTTCACAACATTGAAACTTGATTCTCGGGTTTTCTTGGCCCAATCATCATTGGGGATGTGGTTTTCAGATTTTCCTGGTCTGATTATCACTCCTCTAGGGACATAGACTTTTGGGTTTTCCTGGCCCAGTTGTCCTTTGCTTTTGACTTCGGGGATACTACCCGAACAATCATCTCGATCCTTTTAAGCTTTGGGGATTCAAACCCGAACAGCCCTTTCTTTGAGCTTCAGGGATTCAAACCCGAACAGCCCTTTCTTTGAGCTTTAGGGATTCAAACCCGAATAACCCTTTCTCTGAGCTTCGGGGATTCAAATCCAAACAGCCCTTTCTTGGAGCTTCAGGGATTCAAACCCGAACAACCCTTTCTCTGAGCTTCAGGGATTCAAACATGAACAACCCTTTCTTTGAGCTTCAGGGATTCAAACCCGAATAGCCCTTCCTTTACGATGTGGGTTTTTCCCTAGCCCTTTTCTCTAGAGACTTCATCTTAAAAATTCGTACTCTGAATTCTGCCTCCTTAGTATGCGACACTAATTTCCACCCATCATTTCATTTCATCATCATCATTTTTTTTAAGGGAAAACCCTACATAAGGAAAACCCTACCTCTTTGCTTATTGTAAAAATAACTTTTTCCTTTTGTCCTTTCTCCCTTCAATTTTTTTTATCACCTTTTCTTTTCCTCTCTTCTTTTCTCCTTATGCTTCTTGTACTCCTTGCATTTTCCCCCTTTTACAATCAATGGAGAATGAGAGAACACCCCTTGTACCTAGGTGGGATTGCATCCCACCTCTTGTTTGTGCTTCTAGGAGCTTAGGATTGACCCACGGAGACTCGATTCCTCTTTTGGTAGACCTAGGGTCCCACATTTGCTCGTTTGCATCTGGAGAGGTTAGTACCCTATAATCTCTTGCAAAATTACATTGGGTCAGTGATTAATCAAACATAATTATCAACTCAGGATATTAATTTATTAAGCAAATGAGAAATCCATGTTTTGATCGCTAGAAATCGGGAACTGTGCCCGTCCCACCTTACAGAGGCGATTACCTCATCGTAGAGGCGATCGCCTCTTTGATGAGACGATAAGCTTCTGCGAAGAGGCAATAACATATCACCTTTTCACAGAGCTGTCCAATGATGCGATCGCCCTCTATGATGAGGTGATTGCCTCTACGATGAGGTGATCGCTTCATCAATAGGGCAAACTGCACTGTCTAAAGTCCATCATTCTGAATTCCTTTTCTGAACCATAACATGCATTATAATATCCCGTGTTTTTAAATATTTTAATATTGCATCGGGATATGCAGTGTAATAATTTTTGTATATATTTATTGATATTTTAATGAGTTTTTTATTTAATTAAAGCTAATTTTAATTGTTTTATATTATTTTAAGTACTTTACGTAAAATTTTCCCGGGACTTGCATTTACGGAAAAATTGACACGTCAATTATTTAATATTAAATATTTTAAAATAATTTTACGGACTTGCATGAGGCTCATATATATTTTTAAAAGTACTAAATAACGTATATATGTGTATTTATTTATTTAAACTAGGGTTTAATTAATTACCCTAATATTTTTATTATTTATTATTAGTTTTAATATTATTTAATTATTTTTTTTAGTGTATAAATTATTAAAAATATTAAATTATGTGTGTGGTGTATATTTATTGTGTGTGAGTTTATATTATTTTAATATATAGTGTAAAAGTATATATATATATACATATACATATAATATTTAAACAAAATATAAAAGTTGGAGTTGATTTACAAGATTGCCATTCTTCCTTCTCCTTCTTCCCCGATCTCCTCCTCGCCGTTCCGCAGTCTGCCATCCCATTTTCAGGCTATCGGTGTGCCTCTCGGCATGCCACCCTCCTTCCCCAGCCTTCCTCGCTGCCAGCAGCTCCCTATTCCGTCGTGGTTTGGCCGGAATAAGCTCAGGAAGCCGAAACTTGAGCCACCATCATTCACAATGTTTTCGGCCACCGTTTATCGACACCGCCAGTATCTTTCTTCTCCTTGAGCTCCGGTGAGTGTGATCAAAGCTTTTTTTCACTTAAAATGGTCTAGATTTGCCTAGGTTTTGATTTTTACAATTCGACCATTTTAGGGTTCTTGATTTTTTTGAACTTTGAATTGATTGATTCATGATAAATTCCTTCACAAATGTTGTTCCCCTTAGCTTAATCTTCATGTGTGAATTTTTATAGAATTTTTGGAAATTATTTTGATTTTTGGGTATTTTTGAATATTTTATTATTATTTTCTAATTTTCGAAAATTAATTAATTAAATTATGAAATTGTGTTTTATGATAAATATAGGTGTTGAAATGAATTATAGAAATTTATTTGGAATTTTTGTGAATTTTTTTGTAATTATTTTGAATTTAATTAGTTTATGTAGTTTTGGAAAAATAAGGTTAATTGTGTTTTTAATTGAAATTAATTAGTTAATTGAGTTTATTTATTGATATTATTGATAAATATGTTGAGAAAATTAATTTTGTGCAATTATACTATTTTTGGTGAATTTTTGGATTAATTTTAGTATATTTATATATATAGGGGCATTTTGGTAATTTTACCCTAAATTGGCTAAAAATGTAATTAAATTGGTTTTAATAGTTATTTAGGGTATAAAAATGATTTCTACAAATTATTTAGTATTTTTAACTAATTAAAACTATTTTTCATAAATTATTTTCAATTATATATATATTATACGATTTTTCTAAATAAATGAGTTTTTATCAGTTTTTACTGTGTTTTAGGATTAATTACGTAATTTCTACTTATTAAATGTATTTCTATGATATAAGGGTATTTTCAATATTTTTATATTGTTCTGTGAGTTGTGGACCTCGGTCGGTGAATTGTAGTTTGGAGTCCGACCGAGGGGTTGTGATTGTAATTCTGTGTCTATTTTTCGAAGTGTGTTTCTTTGCAGGGCCGGCTCTACTCTTTGAGTAGAGAGATGTCCATTTTATAGGGGAGGTTCTGTCGAATTTTTGGTAGAATTCTCGTAAAATGTGATGTCCGGTCGAACCCTAATTCTGATTATGTGTCTAATATTCTAGATCGAGTTTCTAGGATTTTCTGATAGGTTTATTTTGATGTCTGTTATTTTTGTATGTATAGTTGCACCGAGACCAAGGCCTAGTGGACCAGGCCCGTTGGACCCATCTCGAGGAGCGCACTAAGTGTGAGTTACTATACTATATATATATGCTTTAGGGTGCATGATTTAGAAATGTATATTTTATTTTGATTAAATATGCATAAATAACTCAATTAGTATTTAAGTTTATTTTTTGTTTATTCTTGGTTTATCTTTGGTTTATTTTTAGTGTATTGTAAATTATATGCATGCTTATTTAAACATTTATATTTAAAATGTTTTAAATATATATTGAGTTAATTTTACAATTATATTGGATTTATTTGACGTATATATACTCGAAATATACTTGGTTTACTTTTGGTATATTTCTAGTATATATATATAGTTTATATTGTTATTTTATTCAATTCATGCATCATTTATTTTTATGAATGTATGCTTTATATTTTAATGAAGGATATCAATAGAACGTGCTACCTAGTGGGCAGCACTAGGACCGAGTACGTACCGGTACATCGATAGCATTTAGGCTATATTACTAACATGTTTGAGGATATTGATTGGAATTGATTTATATGATGTGTGATATGATTTGGGAGTGTGATTGCTGGAGCTCGGTTGACCAAGTGTCCCGGGGCCAATCACACTGACAGTCAGACTGCTGGAGCTTGGTTGACTTAGTGTCTCGGGGCCAATCTGCTGTCTAAATGGAATAAGTGAATATATTTGGAATAAGTGAGCCTGTATGGCTAGAGTGTTGTCTAACACTGTTTAAGGTTGCGATTTTCTAGGGTTCTATTTGATCCTTCATAAATAATGATTTTCAATAAAAATATATAAAAATGATTTTTATTGCATTTGTGTGTATTTGCTTGTATATATACATATTAGATATATACTGTTGACTGTATGCATTGTCATTTAGTATGCATGTATATATATTATAGTAATTCACTCAGTGAGGTCTGACTCCCCTCCATTGACTATTTTTCAGGAGAGTCATCGTCTTCAGATCTCAGTAGAAGGCCTGTACGCCGAATTTCTTCCGCTTTGGCTTCTTTGTGTAAACTACTCACTTGAGTTTTATTTTATAATCTAGACACTGCAGTAGTCATAAAATTGTTAAAAGATATTGTATTATATTTGTATGAGATATGTACTTTAAATATTTGAACTGGAACTTGTACTAAAAGTTTATTTATATATATGAGATGAGAATTTGATTTAATCTCATTTGGTGGAAATATTATTTTGATATTTATGATTTTATGCCACTACAAATTATGTTATTATTATTATTGCATGCTTTATTTATTTTTAGGCTTTCTACGGGTTCCGGATTCGAAAGAATTCCCGTTCCCTAGCGCTGGTCATGGCCCCTGTTTTGGGTCGTGACATGCATAAACTTTACTTCCCTATCTATTTTTTGCAACATGATGCTCAGACGTTCAAGGGTGCCAGGAATTTTCATGGAGCCCGGGTCTTCTTCAGTGACTTGATTGACGAGCAAAGGGACCGAATTCAGGAGACCGGGTTTGAGGACTTCGTACTCTTACTTCCATATGAGTAGGGGTGCACAGATTACTAACCACTGCATGCCTTAATGGAGAGGTGGTTTAATACGAACCACACCTTCCACCTCCCATTCAGTGAGCTTACTCTAGACCTGGTATCATTTGCTGCCATCATGGGGATTGCCTATGCCGGGGATCCTATTCCCTTTGATGCAAGTCTACATCAGCTATCTCCGGATAAGGCCACATATATTGAATGACTTTTGGGGATGACCCCTGACATGAAGGGGACTCACACCCTTAAATTGGACTCGATCAGGAGCTTCTACACCCGGGATCGGGCCGCAGTGATGATCTCTCTCCTTGAGATTGACCAGGTGGTGAGGGCTTTTTTGCTCTACCTGCTCGGTACCACCTTCTTCGCTGACACCGCCAGCTCCATCGATATGATGTTCCTACCGGCCCATCGGGATCTTGACCATATTCCCACATTCGATTGGGGTAGAAGTGCCTTGACATACTTGTACCAGAGTATGGACGAGGTGGTATGAGGGGCTAGGAGGTTTTATGACTTTTGGCATGCTGTTCTGGTACGTCATGATCCCCTTTTTCCTTTATCTTGTTCTGACCCCTGTTACTTACATCAATCTTCTCAACTTCTCTTATTTTATTTTTCAGGTCTAGGCTTTAGAGCTAGAGTTGCTTATGGGCGTTACCCGAGTGGGAGACCATTTCCTGGCCCTTGGTAGGTGGGGTGCTAGCTGCATCGTAAAGAGGCACCTTACGCGAGTTCATATCCATAGACAGCACTTGAACTCTCTGACACAGGATGCGGTACCTACAAAGCACAAACCTTCTTATTAGTAAATTATTCACATTCAATTTACTTACATATTGACATCTCCCTTTTTTTAGATCCGGAACGACTTATGGGGGTTCGAGGACACTTAGACCATTGAGATGACTCGCTCCAGGCCCTTATCTCTGAAGAGGGTACTCTTCTATGGCCCTGGGTATTGAGCTTGGTACTTGGGAGAGCGGGTCCTGAACTGGAGGGCAGGTGTTAGAGCTAGGCGGGTCCCCAGGTCTCCTCTTGAAAGTATCCTTTAGGCCTATGAGCTGGAGGGTGATGATCTCGTTCAGGCCATTGCGGGCTCACTAGCTATGGATCACATAGTTCGTGTGAAGAGCCAGTATGCGGAGTTCATCCGTACCCACCTTCTACTGACAGTCCCCTTCCAGGCCGCTTCTACCTCTCAGGTAAATCCTTGTCGGTTCCCCTTTTCTTATAAATTCATTACATTCTTAACATGTTCCTCCTATTTTTGTCTTCAGGTTGCGCCTGCTAGGCCTGTGGCCCTGGTTAGGTCTCGAGTGTGGGAGAGAGAGCCCTTGAGGCATCAACTGGGTCTGGGCATGGAGGAGACTTCTTCGGCTGGTGAGGAAGCTAGGCCGACTATTGCCCCCGGTTCTGAGTTTGTCCCATGCAGCTTCATCCATGTCCCCGACCCTCTAGCTCGATGTTGGGTTCCCCCTGGAGAGTTATCGCACTAGTTCTTGGCCTTGGACAAGGACCTGACCCCTGCATGCACCCCTGGTGGTGCTACTCATGTATGTTCTTTTCCTGACTTGCTTTTTTATAATTCTCAAACCAAATGTTAGTTCTAACATTTATTTCAATAATGTAGATTCCGCTGGAGCAGGGCCTATATATGTATCGCATGATAGAGGCCTAGAGAGACTACATACTAGAGGTCACCCAGTAGTGGAGGGTAAGAACCTCTTTATTTTCTACCTGTATGCATGCTTGCATGGTTTACTAACCTGCGATTTGTCTGAATAGGATCAGGATGAGGCTAGCAGGGCGAGGATCGCCACTCTCAAGCATCAGATTAACGTGTTTTAGATTAATGAGGACGACGAGGATGAAGACATGAGTGGCAACGGTGCGGGGGGAGAGACTGACCCTGAGGATACTGGACTGGATGCTTCATGTACCGGGGTTAAAACTTGTGTAGTCTTTGAATAGTGAACACAAAGTTTTTGTTTTTGATTTTTATGAATAGAATGCTTGCATAATTCAACATTTTCCTCGATTAAATCCACTTGTTTTGCTTTTCTTATTTCTTCATATGTGATTTGATTTTACTGTTTGCATACGTAATTGTCCCACCTGTTTAGACTATGTGATTCAAAGAAGCACAAATTGCTCATATTGCTGATGAGGCGATCACCTCATTAGTGACTGGTAAAGAGGCGATTGCCTCTTCCTGCTGAGGCGGTGCCTTATTGATGAGGCGATCGACTCATCGATGAGGCGAACACCTCAGCAACAGGAAGTCCTGCCCCTATAAAAACCCCCATTCCTGAGTTTAACCTAATTCTCGAGTTCCCTCCATCCCTAACCTCTTATTTCTCTCTCTAGGCACCTCTAAAAAGCCACAAACATGACGAAACAAAGTCTAAGGCTGCTACAGTTGATCTTGAAAGGTCTGGATAATAAATCTTGGGCCGGGTTAAAGCCGTTTCATCTCGCGGTCTTCAAATCACTCCACACTAGGAGAATCAATTTCCCATTTCTCCATGCCATGGTTCAATTTTGGGATCCCCATAAACATGTTTTTTGGCTCAACACAATAGAAATATGTCCCCTACTAGAGGAATTCAAGGCAATTCTCGGCCATCATATAGATTCCGCTTGCCAACTTGCGATGCTTGCCCTTGAAAACCCAGATTCTTGCTCCATTCAACAACAAATGGCGCGTATGTTCAATCTTCTACCCCAGTCTTCCTTCCACTGTATCTCCGGCTCAGAAATCAAATTAGAGTCCCTCCTCAAAGTCATCATGAATGTGGACAAAGGGGGAAATTTAATGGCCTCGCATGTTAGCCCTCTATTTATATGCTCAATTTCTACTAGTTTCCCCCTTAGGGCATTACGATATGAAGATCCTCTCCATCCTAGATCAAGTGGAGTCAGGGCTCAACCCCTTCCCTCTCATCTTAACAGAAACCGTCATTGGATTGGATGACTTCACAAGGACGCGATGATTCTCAAGAAGCCCTTTCCTATTGGAGGTAAGTTTCCCGTTGCCCCTCCTCTACTTTCAACTGCCAATACTGCCTGTACCTAAACACTTGAAATCCCACAGATGTGGTTTTATGAAAAGTTGGGCTTGATCGAACCTCCCCAAGACATTAGGTGTTACCAAGCCAAGCATTATCGAATAAGGAAACTACATCCCATCCCTATAGACATTTGTGGCTGGCTATCAACATTCCTTGATACACTGATCCACTAGATGTGCCCCTGGTGGGGGTTGCAGCATGTGACCCTTCGATCTTGTACATATTGTGTCCCGACTGCCAATCCCCATTTTGCCATTTTCTACAATCTAGCCCACCTTTGTCGCCAATACGGTCATAAACAATTGATTATGGAGCCTGTTCATGAGTTCAAGCTAGGGCCGCTTTCTTAGAAATTTTTGGACCACCTAGTGGCAACTTGGCCTCGAAGAGCCAGCGAAAGAAATTTAAGCTACGACGATGATTAGACCACCGATGATCATTATAAAGCGTGGTTTTGCTTGCAATAGATAGAAAGAGATGAATTTATTAAATATAAAAGGACAAGAGAATTACAAATGTTAAGTTCATAGGGTAGGCAATAAAAGAAGAGAAAACAAAACTAGCTCATGGAATGAAGTCGTCGTTTTCCATTTTGTTAGAAGTAATTTCCCTTTTGTACTAGTTAAACGGCTTATAATGAACACATTATGCAATGTTTAATGACAATTAAAGGAATCCATTTCATTTCATTTAAGCGCAAAATGTATATACATTTCGCTTATGGTACATCTCATGTTATTAGTTGGCTTGCCCTTGCAAGTTTTCTAACTAACCATTTTGTGCCTCTCCTTCCCCTTTTACATGTCCTTAACTTTTGCCTAGACCGCCTCTTTTGAGGTTTTCAGTCCAGCAGGATCCCTTTTTTTTCTTTTTTTCTTTAGTCTCTAACTTTTGCCTAGACAGCCTCTTTTTGAGGTTTTCTCCCTAGCAAGACTTTTCACAGAAAGTATTTCTTGAGCTTGTCTAGGTTGATGGGTTCTTTGAACTCCTTTCCCTCCATGTCAGATAAAATGGCAGCGCCTTTCAAAAATAGCTTCTTTACTAGATATAGTCCCTCCCAGTTGGGCTTAAACTTTCCTTGAGGATCAATCATGATTGATCTTGTAAATTTCAACACCAGATCCCCCTCTCGAATCTTACCTGGCTTGATCTTCTTATTGTAGGCATGGGCTATTCTTTTATGATATAGTTGAGAATGATACATAGCCTTCATCCTTTTTTTATCCAGCAATGTCAACTGAGCCAATCGACTTTTGACCCACTGATACTCGGGGAGTTTAGACTCTGGAAGGACTCTCAACGACCTTATCTCGACCTCTATAGGCAAAACGGCCTCACACCTATAAACTAAGGAGTATGGAGTGACCCCTATTGAAGTTCTAGTAGTGGTTTGGTACCCCCATAATGCAAATTATAAGTAATTAGCCCAATCTCGGTAATTTTCCAGTGTCTTGGCTAAGATCTTTTTTACATTCTTATTTGCTGCTTCCACCGCCCTATTTGCCTGTGGCCTATATAGAGATGATCTATGGTGCTCAATCTTATAGTCCTTTAGTAGTGTGGCCGTCTCTGCTCAAAATTGAACACCATTGTCTGTAACTACATGGTGTGGCAGACCATATCTGCAGATTATGTTCTTTTCAATGAACCTTGACATCTGCCTTGCCCCCACGGTAGCATAAGATTTAGCCTCAACTCACTTGGAGAAGTAGTCGATGGCCACAATGATGTACCAATGGCCATTAGTTGCTTTTGGCCTCACCTCCCCTATGATGTCAATTCCCCATACAGCAAACGGCCAAGGAGAAGTCATTCCTTGAAGTTCCATAGATGGTAGGTGGCTAACATCACCATATGTTTGGCAATTGTGACATTTCTTCATAAATCCAACACAATCTGCTTCCATGGTGAGCCAAAAGTACCCCTGGTGGGCTATTTTCTTTGCCAAGACAGTCCCATTCATGTGTGTTCCACACACCCCTTCATGAATTGCTTCCATAAGCTTCCGACCTTCATCCTTGTCGACGCACTTGAGGTGTACCTCGACTGGCATTCTTTTGTATAACATCCCATCGTGGCTTATGAACTGTTGAGACAACATTTGTAAGGATATCCTTTCTTTCTTATCAATGTCATCCAAAAATTGCCCAGTTTCTAGATACCTTTGTAAATCATAGAACCAAGGTTTCTCAATGGCATCTATTGGTGTTACTTTCACCTCTTCGTAATAGGGGACCCGAGACTTTGTGAGAATTAAGGGTCTGGCCTTTGGTTGTTTCCCACTTTCCTACATGGAGGCTAGTGTGGCTAGGGTGTCAGCTACCTGATTTCCTTCCCTTGGCAAATGGACGAATTTACACTGTGTGAAGGAGCATAGGATGGTGGTCAAGTATTCCCAGTATAGTCGTAATCTGTCTTCTTTTATCTCCTATTCTTTGGTGGCTTGTTTTATAACTAGCATGGAATCTCCATAGACAGTGAGATTTTCTACCCCTGCGCTATGCAATGCTTCTAAGCCAAAGATGCAGGCTTCATATTCTGCTTGGTTATTGGTTGCTTCAAATTCGAGCCTTTTTGCCATCTGGATCATTTCTCCTTCTGGCATAACCAAAATTACTCCTATCCTGGCCCCCTTGTTATTGATAGCTCTATCAAAGTACATTTCCCAGTCTTCTATCTCTATCGCCCCTAAATGCTCATCGGGGAATTCCAGCTTCCACTCTTGGGCATCCCCCATCGGGCTTTGCGTTAAGAAATCTGCTATTGCTCTTCCTTTTATTGTCTTTTTGGCCACATACTCTATATAAAATTCTATGAGCAAAACAAGTCACCTAGCCAATTTTCTCGTAAGAGACGGGGTCTGTTGGAGGTATCTGAGGGGATCATGTTTGGAAACTGCTTGCACTTTGTAAGATTGGAAGTAGTGTCAGAGCTTCCTCATTGCCCAAATCATTGCTAGACAAGTTTTCTCTACTAAACTATAAGTAGCTTCGTAGGGTAGAAGCTTTTTACTCAGGTAATATATAGCATGCTCTATCTTCCCTTCACCTTCCTGTGCTAGCTTCACCCCTATTGCATCTTTTTCAATTTCCAGATATAGTATTAAGACTTTACTTGGTCTCGACGGTTGTAAGATAAGGGGATTCATCAGATAATCCTTGATGGTTTCAAAAGCCTGTTGACACCTCTCATTCCACACAACAGGTTGGTCTTTCTTCAGAAGCTTATAGATAGGGTTGTAGATGGTTGTTAGTTTGGCTATGAATTTGTTGATATACTGTAAATGCCCTAGAAACCCTCAAACTTCTTTTCCGTTCTTTGGTACGGGCATATCCCTGATTGCTCTGATCTTATTTGGATCCATCTCTATTCATTTCTGGCTAATAATGTGTCCCAACAGTTTCCCAGATGTGACCCCAAAAACACACTTCTTCGGGTTCAGTCTAAGATTATACTTTTTTGCTCTAGCCAAAAACTTGTATAGTGCTTCAAAATGCCCTTCCCTAGTTGTAGATTTCACCATCATGTCATCCATATACACTTCCACCTCTTTATGGATCATGTCGTGTAGTAAGGTAGTCGCCATCCTCTGATAAGTGGCCCCTGCATTCTTCAACTCGAAGGGCATCACTTGGTAACAGCATACGCCCCATTCGGTGATGAATAATGTCTTTAATCTATCCATTACTGCCATCATGATCTGATTGTATCCTAAAAATCCATCCATAAAAGAGTACATTGCATTGGAAGCTGCACTATCAATCAACGTATCGATATGCGATAGGGGGAAGTCATCCTTAGGGCAGGCTTTATTCAAATCTCGATAGTCCACACACACTTTGACCCTTCCATCCTTCTTAGGAACTGGAACTATATTTGCTAACCACTGAGTGTCCTTTACCACTTCTAAAAACTTTGCCTTCAGCTACTTTTCGACTTCTTCCTTAACCAAGAGAGCCCATTTTAGCCTTAGCCTCCTTTTGCTTCTGCTTTATTGGCGCTATGTGAGGGTATATGGGGATTCTATGTTCTGAGATCTCCCTATCAATTCTGGGCATGTCTTCATAACCCCAAGAAAATACTTTTTATCTCTTTTTTAAGATTTCTTCCATTTTTCCTCTCTCACCATGAGTTAAACTAGAAGCAAACAATATATTTTTAGGATTATTGTTTATGCCTAAATTAAATGATTCGGTTTGTGTGGAATTAATGTCAAATATATGCATGAAATGATCATCACAAATAGAATAACCATTAGGGAACACATCACATAAATAAGCAAATTTAGATTTCATTGCATTCACTTTTGAAAAGAAAAGGTCGTCAGTTTCAAATAGAGAAGCTAGGGAAACATCAAAGTCATTATAAAAGGTATCTATGATGGAATTGAGGATGTAGGTCTCAAAGTCTAGGTCTTTATTCTGATCATCAATGCCTTTCTGCTCTGAAGTAGCTTCATCCTCTTTAGGCTCCTCTTTAACCAGTATCAACTCCTCAGTAGGGGCCTTTTCGATAGTAGTTTTCCTAGTTTTGTTCATAAATTCAACAAAAATCTCGAATCCTGGGATAACTTCCCCAACCACCAGGAGAGGTTCTGGAGTCCCGCTATATGAATGCCCGGTGCCTTCCTTTACAAAGATTTCCCACAGAGTCTTCTTTCTAGCCCCAGTTTCCTCCTCCTTTTCTTCAGACCGGTCCGACATACCCATCTCTTTCCCAGCTTCGTCAACCTCTTTGAACCCTAACCCGTGCTTCAAAATATGTACTTTGTTTCCTACAAACCTTGAAGGTCCGCTCTAATTTTTCCCTAATCCCATGCCAGGCAGAAATTTCATATTGCGCATAATTCTCAGAACCTTTTCATCCATCTCATCTTCATAGATCACACAGACTTTAAAATTAGGGCTAAGGGAAATCTCCTTAGGGATCAACTTCAGTACGGCTATGGCGACTTCAATTTCAGCTGAGATGGTGACAACCCTTCCTTCATGTGGAAACTTAACCTTTTGATGAATAGTGGATGGAACGCCACCCAGGGGGTAAAACCATGGCCTCCCTAAGAAAATGGCAAATGTCACCGGGATATCAATCACATGTAGGTCAACTCAGACTTCTATAGGACCTGTTCTAACTAATGCCCTGAAAGTTCCCTCCATAGATCTCTTGGTGTCATCATAAGCCTTGATAACCACCTCATAAGGCTTTAGATCGGCTACCATCAATCCTAGTTTGGACAGAATCTTCAATGGACACACATTGATGGCAGAACCATTATCGACCATCACACAGTAGGTCATCTTCCCTTTTACTTCAGCTTTGATAAATAGAGCTTTGTGGTGATCCCTCCCTTCTAGAGGCAGATCGTCATTGGAAAATGTTATCATTCCTTGAGGAGTTTTTGTTAATGACTGGACCATCTGTTCTGGAGTGAAATTAGTGGAAATATTTCTTTAATCTAGTGCCAGGACCAGAGCTTCCCTGTGATCCCTAGAATGCATGAGTAACTCCCAAACACTGGCAATGGTCTCTCTGCTTTGTTCTACCTCCTTTCCCTTCTCTGCACATTTTGCCTTTTCGGGCCTAGTTTTCGTAACCTCAGTTTCTTTTTTCTTTTCTTCAACCTTTCCCATAGATTGATTTGGCTCACACCCCTCATTATCCCATAGGTCATCTCGTTCTCTACTTTCATCATCAGAACTCCATATGTCTAAGATTTGTACCTATAACTCCATGGGGTACTTGTTCTCAAGTTTTTAGGCTTGGCTTATTGGGAATTGGAAGAGACATCAATGAAGGAGTTTAGGACTTATTCTTCTGTCAGGCCAAAGTTGACCATCATAATGGATGAGTTAGGAGGTGGTACAATTCCGTAATTGGGTAATGGGTTGGTTTGAGTGTTTGGTTTTCTATTTTCTGGGTTGGTAATTTTGCATGAGTCTATCAAATCTTGGATTTCATGCTTTAACCGGGCGTAACTGTCTGTGTCATGTCTGATGGTCTGATGAAATTTACAGAAAAGCTTTGGGTTGGCTCCTGGCAAGGGTTGTTGTGAAGGCAAAGGTCGTAGCAGGTTCTTCTCAATGAGCTTATCGAGGACTTTGGACATAGGACGTCCCAGATTAGAAAATCTCCGGGGCTGTCTAACTGCATTGACTTGTACATTACTGCTTGATGGTCGAATAGCATGAATCTGAATGTTACTGCTCGAGCTGGCCCCCTCTTTGCCCCTAAAACCTCTTCCGAAGAATTTCTTCTTTTGAGCCAAATCTGATTCTTTTTGGACCCCAAATCTGTATAATTCTTCAAAATTCTTGATCCCCAGATCCCTCAATTTCCTAGACAATGCGGGAACACACCCTTCTATTTCTGGGACCAACTGGTCGGACTCAGCTGGCCTATGCCTCATCAAGGATAATTTTCCCCTCCAACGAGTGAGGTAATCAGTAAAAAGCTCGTTAAAGTTCTATTTGGTATTTTGCAGATCTTTCAAGGACACCTCTAGTTGAATGTTGAGACCATATTGCTTGACAAAAGCAGTGCATAATTATTTCCAATTCGACTGAACATGCGGTTCCAAGGTGTAATACCAACGAATCGGCGTTCCTTCTAATGAAATAGGGAATTGCTTAATAATTTGGCTCTTAATTAGCTCAGTAGCCTTCATGTATGTTACATATTGCTTTAAATGTAAATGGGGATCCTCAGCACTAGTATACTTCTTCATGTCTTGGAATTTAAACTTACGAGGGTAGCGATTCATCACCCTTTTCCAAATTCAGATCGTAATCTAGGGGGGTGACCATACCCTTCTCCTTCATCATCACCTGCATCTGGTTCATCACTTTGGTCATATTCTTAGCCCACTCGGTCTGACCCACATCCTCGGTTGGGATGATATTTCTTTAATTCACCGGATTGGCCAATACTGTCACATCGTCTTCTTCCCTTCCTCTAATCGGTATTTCCTCATCAAGATCGACCGGATCGATTGGCAGTGCATTAGGTGGCTGTGTTGGCTGACTTTCTCTGATAAGCTTAATAATCTCTCCCATCATTTCTCTTATCATAGCCCAGGTTTCTGTTATTACTTCTTCTTTCCATCGTGCCCTAAATGCTTCTGGATCGAACCCTCCTGCCATTCCTAATTCTGAATTTCTGACCAAACGACCTGAACTAGCTCGGACCCACCCTGCTGAGCTTGAAGGATGCAAAATAGCCGATTAGAATGATGCATGACGTGTATGCATGATATGCAAGTTCATTTTATTTAGAAACAAAAAGGTCGCACACAAAAAGATACACAAGATCAAAACATGGAACTTAAATGTGCAAACTTCCACCCTTATTTCTCCCACACATGCATTTAATGGCGAGTATCTTGTCCTAGGATTTTTGGCTTGGGTTTTAATTATCAGCGGGGGATAATAAAACCGACGTATGCAAAAAAACTCTCAAAATGATTCAGACAAGTAATGGTTCCTTTAAATAAAGCTCGAGTCCACTTTCTATAAGCCAAGATCCATAGCACCATAAACTTGCTTGTCAAGGCCCATTTGAAATGGGTTATGAGTAGGCATGAGAGGCCCTTATTTGACTAGCTTATTTATAATGGGCTTTGGTTAGAGACGAGGGCCCATTTTATTTTGGACTGCTTATTGATGGGCTCGAGATTTATTTTAAGGGTCCATTATATGGTATAATACACATGCATGTGGGAAAATTCCTAAGGATAGTTGCTAAGTCATTACATGGGCTTGAGTCTTGGGTAAAAAGGCTTCGGCTCCCACAACGATATACATCCATATACGTCTCCCTACTCAAGGGTCAAAAACACGGATTAGTACCTGTCGTGAGTGACAATAATAAAATATTCCACCACCAGGTTTGAGTGAAACGTAGGTAGCAAAGTTGTCACGACCCAAAACAGGGGCCATGACCGGCGCTAGGGAATGGGAATTCTTTTGAATCCGGAACCCGTAGCAAGCCTAAAAATAAAATAAAATATGCAATAATAATAACAACAATATATAATTTAGTGGAAATAAAAATCATAAATATCATAATAACATATGCACCAACTGGATTTAAATCAAATCCTCATCATTACATATATATAAATCTTTTGATACAAATTCAGTTCAAATATAATACAACATCTCTTAAATAATTTAATGACTACTGCAGTGTCTAGATAAAATAAACCCAAGACTCAGAGAAGCAGTTTACACAAAGAAGTCGGGGCAGAAGAAATCCGGCGTACAGGCCTGCTACTGAGGTCTGAAGACGATGACTCTCCTGAAAAATAGTCAACGGAGGGGAGTCAGACCTCACTGAGTGAATTACTATAATATATATACATGCATACTAAATGTCAATGCACACAATCAAAGTATATATCTAATATGTATGTATACAGGCAAATACACACAGATGCAATAAAATCATTTTATATATTTTTATTGAAAATCACAGTTTATGAAGGATCAAATAGAACCCTATGATATTGAAACCTCAAACACTGTTAGACAACACTCTAGCCATACAGGCTCACTTATTCCAAATATATCCACTTAATCCATTTAGACAGTAGACTGGCCCCGAGACACTGAGTCAACCGAGCTCCAGCAGTCTGACTGTCAGTGTGATTGGCCCCGAGACACTTGGTCAACCGAGCTCCAAAAATCACACCCAAATCACATCTCACACATCAGATAAATCAATTCAAATCAAAATCCTCAAACTATTTAGTAATATAGCCTAAATGCTATAAGCGCACCGGTACGTACTCGGTCCTAATGCTGCCTACTAGGTAGCACGTTCTATTGATATCCTTCATTAATAAATATAAAACATTCATTCACAAATAAATGATGCATGAACTTAAATAAAATAACAATATAAACCATATATATGTACTGGAAATATACCAAAAGTAAACCGGGTATATTTCGAGTATATATACGTCAAACAAATCCAATCAAATTACAAATTAAGCTAGAAATATATTTAAAAAAATTTTAAATATAATTTATTAATAAAACATGCATATAATTTAATATAAACCAAAAATAAACCAAAAATATACTTAAATACAAATCACATAATTTATGCATATTTAATCAAAATAAAACATATATTTCTAAAATTATGCATCCTAAAGCACATATATATAAAATAGTAACTCACACTTAGTGCGCTCCACGAGATGGATCCGACGGGCCTGGTCCACTAGGCCTCGGTCTTGGTGCAACTAAACAAACAATAAATAACAGACATCAGAAACAACCTAATCGAAAATCCTAGAAACTCGATCTAGAATAATAAACACAGAAACAGGATTAGGGTTCGACTGGACATCATGTTTTACGAGAATTCTACCAAAAATTCGGCAGAACCTCCCTTGTAAAATGGACATCTCTCTACTCAAAGAGTAGAGCCAACCTTGCAAAGAAACACACTTCGAAAAACAAGCTCAACCACTCATCCACAACCCCTCGGTCGGACTCCAAACTACAGTCTACCGACCGGGGTCCACAATCATAGAATAATTACAGAAATACCAAAAATACCCTTATAATATAGAAATTCATTTTATAGGTAGAAATTACATAATTAACCTTTAAACACAGTAAAAACTGACAAAACTCATTTTATTAGTAAAATCGTATATTATATATATAATTGAAAATAATTCACGAAAAATAGTTTTAATTAGTTAAAAATACCAAATAATTTGTAGAAATCATTTTTATACCTTAAATAACTATTAAAACCAATTAAATTACATTTTTAGCAAATTTTGTGTAAAATTACCAAAATACCCCTATATATATAAATATACTAAAATTACTTCAAAAATTCACCAAAAATAGTATAATTATCCAAAATTAATTTTCTCAACATATTTATCAATAATATCAATAATTAAAGTCAATTAACCAATTAATTTCAATTAAAAACACATTTAACCCTAATTTTCCAAAATTACATAAACTTAAATAATTCAAAATAAATACTTAGAAATTCATAAAAATTCCAAATAAATTCCTATAATTCATTTCAACACCTATATTTATTATAAAACACAATTTCATAATTTATTTAATTAATTTCCGAAAATTAGAAAATAATATTAAAATATTCAAAAATACCCAAAAATCAAAATAATCTCCAAAAATTCCAAAAAAATTCATACATGTATATTAGGCTAAGGGGAACAACATTTGTGAAGGTACTTTTCATGAATCAATCAATTAGAAGTTCAAAAAAAAAATAAAAAACCCTAAAATGGCCGAATTCAAAAATTCAAAACCTAAGCAAATCAAGACCATTTGAGCTCAAACCAAAGCTAGAATCACACTCAATGGAGCTCAAGGAGAAGAAAGAGACTGGCGGCGTTGAAAATGGTGGCCGAAATCGCGAGGTGTGAAGAAATGCAACTTTCGACCGGAAATGGTGAAATTGGACCTAGCCGGCGCCGGGGAAGGAAGCTAGGGGCGGCGGAGCAGCTGGCTGGGGAGGACGGAGCTGCTGGTGGCACACCGACGGTAGGTGGTCAGAAGTTGCAGTGGGAGGGGGAGAAGGGATGGCTCAGGAAGAAGAAGACCGAAGAAGAAGAAGAAAAGAAAAGAAAAGAAAAAGAAAAAGAAAAGAAAAAGAAAAAAAGAAAAAGAAAAAGAAAAATAATAATAATAATAAAATATTTGGGAAAAATCACACACCACACACTTATTATAATAATTTAAAATTTAATAATAAATAAAATAATTAAATAACAATAAAATAAATAAATAAATAATAAAATATTAGGGTAATATATTAAACCCTAATTAAATAAATATATACACACATAGGCTTTATTTAGTAATTTAAAAATATGTATGAGTTCATGCAAGTCCGTAAATCTATTTAATATAATTAATAATAAAATATTTATGTGAAAATTTCCCCGAAAATGCAAGTGCCGGGAAAATTTTACGTAAAGGACTTTAAATAATACACAATAATTAAAATAGGTTTTAAATACATATCAACTCGTAAAAATATCATAATATATATACAAAAATTATTAACACTACATATCCCGATGCAGTATTAAAATATTTAAAAACACGGGATATTACAAAAGTACTAACTATTATCGGGTTTATTAGGGACTGAAGTGCTCATTGTGTACAAAATGTGTAGTGAATGCATAAATGCAGGAAGAAATAAGAAAATAATTAAAGATGATAAAACACAAAACACTGGAATCAGTTTCTCTATCTCCAGTGGAGTCGCCATTGTAGGTGGTGGGGTTTAGCGTGTGCCCAAGTGTTTGGCGACCATGGCACTGTGTGGGCTCGAGGCCCACTAGGAAATACGATATAGGTCTTGGGCCTATTCGGAGATGGAGTCGCCACCCGGATAAAAGCCGAGACACATTGTACAGCAACTGGATCCCACAGAGGTTCCCATAAGCCATCATCAGAGATCGGTTTCAGAAACTAGGTATGAACATTTGAATGCTCACCCAACCTTGCGGTTGGCCTCCATTTGTGTTTTGCATTTTATTACCATTTAATTATTTAATTACTTCCTCATTTACCACACGTAATGAAATTACCTTCGGATAATTGCCAGATTTTATAATTAAGTCCGAGTTTGCACATTAGTCCAATTTCATGCCTTTAAGTCCCAACATTCAAAAAAATGCAGTAAGTTAATTTACAACCATACATTCAAAATCGAATGGGGAAAGGGATTAGGGATTACAACGCTTTAGACAAAATAAATGAATAATATACAGAAAGTAAACCAAACATATACCAAAAATAAACCAATAAAATGACCTTAAAGTTGCAATGTACAAGGGAACAACTAACAAAAGTGACTACTCGATGATAGAAATCATTAAGTAATTCCTACAAATAGCACATGATTAGTCCTTCCTTTCAAGAAAAGAATAAAAGAAATCACATATAACGATACTTACAAAAGGCTCTATAAAGAAGGGGTTTCACATCATGAATTAAAAAAACCATCAAACAATCAAGATTGAGCATCATCATACAATCGTATAGACATATTTAAGGTCAAAGAGAACATATTAAAGCAGACGTTATGAAAAACATGAATAAAAAATGAAGCAGGAAGCAAGTTAACTCTGCCAATGAGGCGGTCGCCTCATTGATGAGGCGATGCCTCATCAATAGGGGAACCCGCCTCATTGCTAAAAGAACACGATACATACACAAAAGGGGGCCTCTCGGAGGCCTGTCAATGGGGCATAAGGCAACACTTGATCATCGGCCCGACTTTGACTCCTAAGACATACAGACTTCTACTCTAAGTAACAAAACATGCATATACACACTCTATAATCATCAAACTACAACTACATGCAAAAGTAATCAAAGGTCCATCAATAAAGTGAGATATCAAGCAAGACACACTAGAGAAAAACCTAAAATGTGCTAAGGACTTAGTCATACAATCAAGAACTCACAAAATGATGCACATGTTAAGTTTAAGTGTAGGTTTTATACCAAAATGAGAGGCCCTCAAAGATATTTTGATTGAGATCCTTGCTAGGATGTGGTATCTACCTTTGACACAAGTTTCTCCCTTCTTCTCTTATGGAGAAAGTGGACCTCTTTGCTTCAACCTTCCTCCCCTCCTTTTTTCCCAACCTCCTCTTCTTCTTCTCTCTTTTTTTTTCTTTTATTCCTTAGATTTCCCATGCCCCTAAGCCTCCTAGCCTATCATGAGCTCTCCTAGCCTTTTTTCTTTCCCCAAAAATCTTTTCCTCACACAAGAAAAAGGTTTGGAGAGTGGGGCTCGCACCACTTGGTCGTCATGATTGCAGCTGCATTAAATGCAGTTGCAAGTGGGCTGCCATAGAGGCGATGCCTCATCGATGAGGCAATTGCCTCTGTGATGATGCGATCACCTCATTGGCAGCTGCCAAAGAGGCGATCGCCTCATTACACCCGAGGTGATGCCCCTTTTGGCCAGGGCCTGCGCTGGGCCAAGCGGGCTTGGGCCAAATTTTGATAGTTGGGCTCAGTTTGGGTTTTCAAGTCCACTTTCCACTTAGAGATTCAGGCTTCATTCTTATGTCCAAGTTTCACATTCTCATCATTGAGCTTGACAACGGGCTGGTCAAACCGAGCGCTCCTAATTCGTCCCCTAATATGGGCCGACCGAATCGGGTGTCTACAAGTATAATTATTAATTTTATTTAATTATATGTTGAGAAAATAATTTTAGAGTAATTATATAATTTTTAGTGAATTTTTGAATAATTTTAGTATATTATGCGAATTTATATATATTAGGGGTATTTTGATAATTTGGTAGTAATATTAGTTGAGTATTAAGTTTAATCGATTTTAATAATTATTTGAGGTATACAAATGATTTTTACAAATTATTTACTATTTTTAACTAATTAAAACTATTTTTCAAAACTTATTTTTAAATTATATATAATATACTATTTGTATAAATAAATGAGTTTTTAGTAATTTTTAGTATGTTTTTGGACTAATTGAGTAATTTGGATTTTCTAAAATGAATTTTCATTAGTATTGGTGTATTTATCGAGTTATTATTGATTTTTATAATATTTTATTAATATTAGGTTTTTTAATTAAATGTCGGTGAAATAATTATATTTAGTGTTTAAATATGTAAATTGCTATATTTTGGTATATAAAGGGTATTTTTGGTATTAATGGAATTTTAATGTATTTTGTGCATATATTGTGAATTGTGAACCTCAGTCGGTGGAATTGTAGTTTGGGAATCTGACCAAGGGTTTGTGTGGTTATTCTGTATTCGAAGTGTGTTTTCTTGCAGGATCGGCTCTACTTTTTAAGTAGAGAGATGTCCGTTTTACAGAGGAGGTTCTGTCGAATTTTCGATAGAAATCTCGTAAAACGTGACATTCGGTCAAATTCCTATTCCTTGTCTGTGTCTAGAATTCTAGATCGAGTTTCTTGAAATTAAGTTAGATTTATTCTAATTTCGTGTTAATATTTTATTTGTTTAGTTGCGCTGAGACCGAGGCCTAGTGGACTAGGCCCGTCGGACCCGTCTCGTGGAGCGCATAACTGGGAGTTGTTATTTTATATATACATGTATTTAGGTTGCATGTTTTTAGAAATGTATGTTCTAATTGTATGAATTATGCATAAATGATTTAATAACCGCTTAAGTATATTTTACGTATATTTTTGGTAAATTTTGAATTTAATGCATGTTTTACCTTTGCTTTATACTTAAGTTGTTTTTAAAGTATATATATAGTTTATTTTTGGTTTATTTATTAATTGAATTGAATTTATTCGAAATATACTTGGTCTATTTTTGGTATATTTCTAGTACATATATGGTTTATATTGCCATTTACATTAATATCATGCATCATTTATTTAATGAATGTATGAGTTTATTTTAATGAAGGATATCAATAGAACGTGCTACCTAGTGGGCAGCACTAGGATCGAGTACGTATCGGTACGATGATAGAATTTAGGTTAAATTACTAACCTATTGGTGGATTATGATTTGTTGATTGATTTGATTAATGTGAGATGTGATTTGAGAGTGTGATTACTGGAGCTCGGTTGACCAAGTGTCTCGGGACCAATCATATTGACGATCAGACTACTGGAGCTTGGTTGACTTAGTGTCTCGGGGTCAGTCTACTATCCAAATGGAACAAGTGAAATTATTTGGGATAAGAGAGCCTGTATGGCTAGAGTGTTGTCTAACACTATTTGAGGTTGCGATCATTTAGGGTTCTATTTGATCCTTCATAAGCTAATATTTTCAGTATTATATAAAGTGATTTCAGCATCTGTGTGTATTTGCCTGTATATATATATTTATTATATATATTCTGTGGAGTGTCTGCATTTGACATTTAGTTATGCATGTATATATATTATAACAATTCACTTAGTGAGGTCTGACTCCCCTCTGTTGATTTCTTTTTCAGGAGAGTTTTCATCCTTAGACCTCAGTAGCAGGCCTATATGCCGAATTTCTTCCGCCCCGGCCTTATTATGTAAACTGCTTACTTGAGTTTATTTTGTATTCTAGACACTGCAGTAGTTGTGGTAGTGAGCTGTATTTATAATTATATATGTATAAGATTTAAATTTCGAAAGTTTAAACCGAAAATTTTTACTGAAAGATTTTATGCTATATGAGATGGATTTTATGTTATTAAATGAGTTGATGAATTATTATTTTACTTTTGATTTTTAATTCCATGACATAATATTTCATTTATTTTAATATATTTCATGCTTTTATTTTTAAGGCTTGCTACGGGTTCCGGATTTGAAAGAATTCCCGTTCCCTAGCGCCGGTCATGGCCCCCTGTTTTGGGTCGTGACAACTAATTTCCCTTTATTGGGGCTATTACAAACTACAGTCTAGGAAATTAAAACATATTAATTAGAACCCAATAAAGCCATGAACAAAATACTGCAGAAAATAATAAATCTTAAATTCTATGGGGATTTCACAAAACTCAGTTTATGGCATCCCATGGATTCTTTAATGTAGTCACTGCCAAAATCTCATTTCACCAACCTCACCTTTAGAGTACCATAGAACATTAATTAAAACAAAAAAAATAACTACTTAATTAAGAAATAAAAAAATCAAATCAAAAATAAAAAAAGAGAGTAGAAAATGTTATGCAAATGTTGTTTGAATACCCCTCAGATTGAGATTGTTACCGTTTTGAGATTGACTCTGTTGTTTTTTCTTGATCTTCTGGACTTTTAAAAGCAAAGAACATATTTTTTTATAGTAGCTAATTAGGGTTTTTTTTCTCTCTGATTTTTTCATAGCCCCTTTGCTTGTGTCCATTTTTTTTATAGACTTTACCCCCTATGTCTTTAGCTACCTTCTAGCTTTTAAAGTCAGACCCAACAACCTTCCACCCCTGCGATCACGCAGGGAAATTGCATTGGATTTTCAATTTGAATTTACAAAATTAAGATAAAAATATGAGTGGAGTTTTTTTTAAAAAAAAATCAAAGACTCACACGCAGGACACGTGGTGTTCTGGACCAATGAAAAATTAGAAAAAGAGACAAAATCAGCATAAAAAATAACTTTTTAGTGAAAATTAGCATTTTAGAATGTTGATTTTCATCCCATAATGTCAATTGGCGTTGCCTAATGCTGACTGACCAATTTTCATTTTTTAAAATTAAATTACAAAAAAAGGTCCTCGAAAGTTTTTAATTTTTGCAATTAAATCCATAAAACATTGCAATTTAGTCCTTTAAATCACAAAACTCGACACCAGAGATTAATTCTCAATTAGATTTTCATCATAGAGGCTTTCGTCACACACGTGCACAATTGCATCCCAAAATTGGGTGCTTATAGTTGCCCCCTTTTGTCTTTGTTTACTTGACAAATTTTGGTAAAACAATAGTAGCACACAATTTCAAAAGAAAGAATTAGGGTACTTCATTGTATCATAATTGACCTGCTGATGCTTAAATTGCTGAGTAATTTTAAGCAAGATGCTATGATTGGCATACTTCATTATATTTCCTATAGAACGTCTAGTGAGACATATACAAATGAGTTTCGCTATATTCCCTGTGAGACATTTAACGTTTCATGATTTGAGAACATGCTATAGCTCTTGTGGAACATCTAGCAATAATGCCATAACTACTGTGTAGTGTCTGGTGAACTACACTATATTCCTTTTGGGACGTATAGTGATAGTGGATTTTGTTATATTCCCCATGGGACATTTTAATGAAATGAATGCAATAATTTTCGCTATATTCCCTGTGAGATGTCTAGTGAGCCTTGATTTTGAAAGAAGTGCTATAGTTCTCGTGGAATGTCTAGTAATTCAGTGATTTAAAAATTTTGCTATATTCCCTGTGGGACATTTAGCGATTCATGATTTGAAAAATGCACTATAGTTGTCACGACCTAAACCGGGGGCCTTGATTGGCGCTATGGGACGGGAGTTCTTTAGAATTCGGAACTCGTAACAAGCCTAAAAAATGTAATAAATAAAATAAATAAATAAATATGCATCAAAATTTAAATCTCAAATCCATATGATAAAATAATCTCCTCATATCATAAAATAAAACATTTTAATATACTATTAAGAGAATAACCTTTGAATTAAAATCACCACCAGTAAATATAAATACAACCCACAACTGATACAAATACAACTACTGCAGTTTCTAGAGTACAATAGAAAACTAGGTAGAAGATTTACATAATAGAGCCGGGGCAGAAGAAATCCAGCAGATAGGTCTACTGTTGAGGTCTGAAGAAGAAGAATCTCTTGGAAAAATATCAACTAAGGGGAGTCAGACCTCATTGAGTGAATTGTTATAATATATATACACGCATTACTATATGTCAAATGCAAACAATCATATGTATATAATAAATATATATACAGGCATGTACACACAGATGATGAAAATCACTTTATTTCATGATACTGAAAAATATAAGTTTTGAAGGATCAAATAGAACCCTAAATGATTGCAACCTCAAATAACAATAGAAATCACTGTAGCCATATTGGCTCACTTAATTCCAAATAAATTCTCTTAATCCATCTGGACAGTAGACTAGCCCCGAGACACTAAGTCAACCGAACACTAGCAGTCTGATTTTCAGTGTGATTGGCCCCGAGACACTTGGTCAACCGAGCTCTAGCAATCACACCCTCAATCACATCAATCTCAATCATGTCATATTTCCTCAAATAAGTTAGTAATTTAACCCTACGATCTATTGCAATGGTACATACTCGGTCCTAGTGCTACCCACTAGGAAGCACGTTCTATCGATATCCTTCATTCAAAAATAAAACATACATTCAAGTAAACAAATAATGCATAATGTCATTTATAATAATCAAATAAACCATATATATACCAGAAATATACCTAAAATAAGCTAAGTATATTTCTAGTATATATATGTAAAATAAATTCAAATAAATCATGAAATATACTAAAAATAAACCAACAATATACTTAAAAACAATTTAGGTATAAATCAAAGTAAAACATGCATTTATTTCAAAATATACCTAAAATATTCTCAAGCATTTAATAAAAATAATTATGCATAATTATACATTTAAAACATGTATTTCTAAAACATGCAACCTAAGTGCAATGTATATATAGAATAACAACTCACAGGGATGCGCTCCTCGAGATTGGTCCGACGGGCCTGGTCCGCTAGGCCTCGGTCTCGGTACAACTAAACAATAAAAATAATCACGGAGAAATCAGAATGAATTTCTAACTTAACTTTTAGAGACTCTATATCACGACCCAAAATAGGGGGCCATGACCGGCGCTAGGGAACGAGAATTCTTTAGAATTCGGAACCCGTAGCAAGCCTTAAAAATAAAAGCATGCAATACAATGAAATAAATAAAATATTTGTACAGTGGAAATTAAATCTCAAATATAAAATAATAATTTCTCGGCTCACTTTAATAATATAAATCACATCTTATATATAAATACAAATCTTTTAAGTACAAATTTTAGTGTAACACTCTGAGTTTAAAATCTGATACATTTATAATAACAAATAAAACTCACAACAAATTTAAGTACAACTACTACTGCAGTGTTGTAATATCTCGAGATTTTAAATAATTTTAAACTGCATTGGGATATGTAGTGTTAATAATTTTGATAAATATATTTGATTATTTAATTAGTAGTTATTTATTAAAGTTATTTTTAATTATTTTAGATTTCTTACATAAAATTTTCCCGAGAATTTTTTTTTGGAAAAATTAAAACCTAAATAAATGTTTATTAATTATGTTAATCAATTTTATGTATTTTCATGAGTCCATGCATGATTTTAATTATCGTATTAACATATATACATATACATGCATATATATACACATTTATTATATTAGGGTTTATTTTAATTAAGTATATATTATATATAATACATTTTTATTTAATTAATATGTATTAAATATATGTGTATATGTATATAGATATTATTATTTTAGACATGTGGTGTAGGGATATTTTTGAATATAATATTAATATATTATATTTTAAGTTAAAGATATATATATATATAAAGTTACATTAATTTACGATTTGCGATTTGTGCCCCTCTCACCTTCATCTTCTTCCCGACGCCCCACCACCATCTCCGCCACTGTCAAGCTTTTTCCTTACCGTCGGTGTGCCATCTGGCGTGCCACTACCTTCCCAAGCTTCCTCTGCCGCTTGTAGCCTCCATTTCCGGTGAGTGAAAACCCGAGGAAGTCAAAACTTAGCTCATCGTCGTTCAAGCCTCTTCCGGCCACCATCTTGGATGGCATCGGTCTTTATCTCTTCCTTGAGCTCCAGTGAGTTCATTTCCAAGTTTAGTTTCACGTGATTTGGTCTAGATTTCCCATGGTTATCAATTTTCATTTTCGGCCACTTTGTGTTCTTGATTTTTTTGAACTTTGATTTTAATGATTCAAGCTTACTTCTTTCATAAAGATTGATCCTAGTAGCTCAATCTACATCCTGTATTTTTTTTGGAATTTTTGGGAATTATTTTGATTTTTTATGAAATTTTGATTATTTTATTAATATTTTCTAATTTTCGTAAATTAATTAAATAAATTATGAAATTGTGATTTATGGTGTTTATAGGTGTTAAAATGAATTTTAGAAATTTATTTGTAATTTTTGTATAATTATTATGAATTTATTTAGTTTAGGTGATTTTTAGAAAATTAGGTTAAATGAGCATTTTGTTAAAATTAATTGGTTAATTGAGTATAATTATTGATTTTATTGAATTATATGTGGAGAAATTAATTTTTGAGCAATTATATAATTTTTAGTGAATTTTTGAATAATTATAGTATATTATGTGAAATTATATATAACTAAGGGTATTTTGGTAATTTGGTACTAAATTGGTTAAAAATTTATGTTAAATTGGTTTTAATAATTATTTGAGGTATAAAATGATTTTTATAAATTATTTAATATTTTGAACTAATTAAAACTATTTTTCAAAAATTATTTTCAAATAAATGAGTTTTTAATGATTTTTAATATGTTTTAGGGCTAATTATGTAATTTGGATTTACAAAATGAATTTTGGTTAATATTTATGAATTTATCGAGAATTGTTGATTTTTAATAATATTTTATTAAAATTAGGGTTTTATTGTAATTATGGGTAAAATAATTATTTTCAGTGTTTTAAATATCTAATTTGTTATATTTTGATTTATAAAGAGTATTTTTGGTATTATTGGCATTTTCATGTATTCTGTGTTTATCTCGTGAATTGTGAACCTCGATCAGTAGAATTATAGTTTGGAAGTTTGACCGAGGGTTTGTGAGACTGTGTATTTTCGAAGTGTATTTTCTTGCAGGACCGCCTCTACTTTCTGAGTAGAGAGATGTCCATTTTACAGGGGAGGTTCTGTCGAATTTTTGATAGAATTCTCTTAAAACGTGACATCCGGTCGAATCCCTATTCCTATTCTGTGTCCAGTATTCTAGATTGAGTCTCTATAATTTCGTTATATTTATTCTGATTTCATGTTATCATTTGTTTGTTTAGTTACACCGAGATCGAGGCGTAGTGGACCAGGCTCGTCAGATCCGTCTCGTGGAGCGCATAACTATGAGTTATTATTTTATATATACTTGTATTAGGATTGCATATTTTAGAAATGTATGTTTAAATTTTATGAAATATGCATAAATGGTTTAATAATTGCTTAGGTATATTTTTATATATTTTTGGTATATTTTAAATTAAATGCATATTTTACTATTGAATTATACTTAAAAAATGTTTTTAAATATATGTATAGTTTATTTCTGGTTTATTTTATAATTAAATTGAATTTATTTGACGTATATATACTCGAAATATACTTGGTTTATTTTTGGTATATTTCTAGTATATATATGGTTTATATTGTTACTTTAAGTAAAGTCATGCATCATTTATTTCATGAATGAATGGATTTATTTTAAATGAAGGATATCAATAGAATGTGCTACCTAGTGGGCAGCACTAGGACCGAGTGCGTACCAGTACAACGATAGAATTTAGGTTAAATGACTAACCTATTTATGGATATTGATTGGATTGATGTGTGATGTGATTTGAGAGTGTGATTGCTAGAGCTCGGTTGACCAAGTGTCTTGGGGCCAATCACACTAACAGTCAGACTGCTGGAGCTCGGTTGACTTAGTGTCTCGGGGCCAATCTACTGTCCAAATGGAATAAGTGAATTTATTTGGAATAAGTGAGCCTGTATGACTAGAGTGTTGTCTAACAGTTTTTGAGGTTGCGATCATTTAGGGTTCTATTTGATCCTTCATAAACTGATATTATTTTCAGTATTTCATAAAATGATTTTTGTTGCATCTGTGTGTATTTGCCTGTATATATATTTATTATATATACTATTGAGTGTTTGCATTTTTTTATTTAGTTATGCATGTATATATATTATAACAATTCACTCAGTGAGGTCTGACTCCCCTCTGTTGATTATTTTTCAGGAGAGTCTTCATCCTCAGACCTCTGTAGTAGACCCTTACACCGGATTTCTTCTAGCCCCGGCTTTAACTATATAAACTGCTTATTTGATTTTATTTTGTATTCTAGACACTGTAGTAGTTAAGTTTGTGGGATGTTTGTCTTATATATTTATGAGATTTATATTTTAAAAGTTTAAATCGAGAAATTGTATTGAAAGATTTTATATATATGAGATGAGTTTGTGTTATTAAATCAGTTGATGAGTTACACTATTACTTATGAGATTTTAATTTCTGTTGTAAAATATTATATTTATTTTATTAGTATTGCATGCTTTTATATTTTTCTTTAAGGCTTGATATGGGTTCCGGATTCTAATGAATTCTCGTTCCCTAGCGCCGGTCATGGCCCCCTATTTTAGGTCGTGACAAAGTTGGTATCAGAGTGGAGTTTTATGTCAGGGCCTTAGTTGTGTGAGTTGTGGCCCTAGTTTTCAGTGTTATGTTTTCTTTGTAACGACTGTAGTGAATTAGGTTCGAGTATGTCTTGATAAGTATTCCTTGAGTTAGTTTTCTGCATTATCCTCTATTGTCTATTTTGTCTTGAACCTTTATGTTTGTCTTTTCGGAATGAGGAGGCAAGCGTGTATCACTCCACCGATCGTTGAGGCTGAGGATGATAAGTCCTTCCAAGATGAGGTTTTACCTCCTGAGCCGCCAATTAGGTGCAAAGGTCATGGCAGAGGTAGACCTCGAGGAGCGACAGGTCGCCATAGATAGAGAGAGTTACAGGATGAGGAGCCTGTAGAGCCTGAGTACGAGGATGTTCCTATACCTCTAGTTGTTTAGCCTGTTCAGCCTGCTTACCAACAGGGTATGTCTGACCCTAAGGCAGCTCTGTTTTATGCCAGAGTTAGCAAGATCGCCTTTGGTAGGACGTTTGATCCATTGGATTTTCTGTATGCGATTGAGACTAGGACTCGGACTGCTCACATTGAGTAACTAGTGGATCATGATCGTTGAGATTTCTGTAGAGGGACCAACCTTGGATTGGTTCATTCAGATTATCCAGCCATACATAATGACGATGACTTGGGCTCAGTTCAGAGAGCAATTCATGAGGAGATTCTGCCCAGAGCCGCTTTGCATGAGTTATCAACTCTGATTGACCATATTTCTCACAGTGACAAATCTGTTGAGGATTATACTCGAGAGTTCCTTCGGCTTGGTAGATATGCAGAGGATTTAATGTGAGACCAGTACTTCGCAGTCACTACATACGTCACTAGATTGGGTTCTGCATTTGCTGGTATGCCTACAGTGGGCCCTACTCTAGAGTCAGTGATAGAGTTGGCCAAGGAGATTGAGTTGAGGCTAATAAGGCAGGGAGCTATGCCTGATTATTACCAGTTGGGTGTATAGTTAGGTGGATTCCAGACTACTTTGTACTCGAGTTTTCAAATTGGTTCGAGTAGTCAGTAGAGAGGTCCAGCCTAGCAGAGTTAGAGACAACAGCAGTAGGTATATCGGAGCAGTAGACATGGTCATTGAGGTCAGCGTAGACCATTCAAACTTGGGTCAGGTGCTTCGAGTAGCAGTAGTGGTCGTAGTTCCGGGTCAGTTGCCAGTGTTTGCCAGACCTGCAGCAGAGTCCATCAGGGACCATGTTATATGACACCACTGACGTGCTTCAGATATGGGCAGACAGGACATTATGCTGGATCGTCTCCTTATTCCGGGTATTAGTAGTCGCAGATTCTGCGATTTCCTCAACAGTCGATTGCTAGTGCTACACACCCCGTTCCTTTTCAGTTGCCTCCCAGCCCAACATCGGAGTTCTACTTAGCTTGTTCCCTAGTAGGGTCATGGTAGAGGTACTAGAGGAGGTGCCTATCACGACCTAAAACAAGGGCTATGACCAGCGCTAGGGAATGGGAATTCTTTCGAATCCGGAACCCGTAGCAAGCCTAAAAATAAAATAAAACATGCAATAGTAATAACAACAACTCTTAATGCATCGAAAATAAAATCATAAGTATCAAAATAATATTCCACCACCAGGGAATTTAAATCAAATTCTCATCTCATATATTTAAATAAACTCTTTAATACAAGTTTCAGTTCAAATTCTTAAAATACATAACTCATATAAATATAATACATAAAACCCATAATTTATTTACAACTACTGCAGTGTCTAGATTATAAAAATAAAACTCAAGACTCAGATAAGCAGTTTACATAAAGAAGCCAGGGCGGAAGAAATCCAGCGTACAGGCCTGCTACTAAGGTCTGAGGAAGAAGACTCTCCTGAAAAATGGTCAACAGAGGGGAGTCAGACCTCATTGAGTGAATTACTATAATATATATACATGCATAGTAAATGACAATGCATACAATCAATTGTATATATCTAATATGTATATATACAGGCAAATACACACAGATGTAATAAAATCATTTTATATATTTTTACTAAAATTCACAGTTTATGAGGATCAAATAGAACCCTAGAATATCGCAACCTCAAAACAGTGTTAGACAACACTCTAGCCATACAGGCTTACTTATTCCAAAATATATTCACTTGATCCATTTGGACAGTAGACAGGCCCCGAGACACTAAGTCAACCGAGCTCCAGCAGTCTGACTGTCAGTGTGATTGGCCCCGAGACACTTGGTCAACCGAGCTCCAGCAATCACACTCCCAAATCATTTCTCACATATCAAATAATCATATCCAATCAATATCCTCAAGCAGGTTAGTAATATAGCCTAAATGCTATAAGCGTATCGGTACGTACTTGGTCCTAGTGCCACCCACTAGGTAGCACGTTCTATTGATATCCTTACATTTAAATATAAATCATACATTCATAAAAGTAAATGATGCATGAATTTAAATATAAATAGCACATAAACCATATATATACTAGAAATATACCAAAAGTAAACCAGGTATATTTCAGGTATATACACGTCAAATAAGTTCATTTCATTTACAAAATAAACTAGAAATAAACCATGAATATACCTAAAAACATTTTAAGAATAATTTATTAATTAAAACTGCATATAGTTTAAAATATACCAAAATATACCAAAAATATACCAAATATACCTAAGTAATTATTAAAACCATGAATGCATATTTTATCAAAATAAAAACATATATTTTCTAAAATCATGCACCCTAAAGCATATATATATATAAAATAGTAACTCACACTTAGTGCGCTCCACGAGATGGGTCCGACGGGCGTGGTCCACTAGGCCTCGATCTCGACGCAACTAAACAAACAATAAATAACAGACATCAGAATAAACCTAACAGAAAATCCTAGAAACTCGATCTAGAATATTAGACACGGAATCAGAATTAGAGTTTGACCGGACATCGCGTTTTATGAGAATTCTATCGAAAATCCGGCAAAACCTCCTTGTAAAATGGACATCTCTCTACTCAAAGAGTAGAGCCGGCCCTACAAAGAAATACACTTCGAAAAATAGACACAAAAACACATCCACAACCCCTCGGTCGGACTCCAAACTACAGTCTATCGACCGGGGGTCCACAATCACTGAACAATTATGAAAATACCAAAAATGCCCCTCATATCACAGAAATACATTTTATAAGTAGAAATTACGTAATTAACCCTAAAACACAGTAAAAATCGATAAAAACTCATTTTATTTAGAAAAATCGTATATTATATATATATTTGAAAATGATTCACGAAAAATAGTTTTAATTACTTAAAAATACTAAATAATTTTTAGAAATCATTTTTATACCTTAAATAACTATTAAAACTAATTAAATTACATTTTTAGTCAATTTAGGGTAAAATTACCAAAATACCCCTATATGTATAATTATATTAAAAATTACTCCAAAAATTCACTAAAAATCATATAATTGCAAAAAATTAATTTTCTCAACATATTTATCAATAATATCAATAATTAACTCAATTAACTAATTAATTTCAATTAAAAACACAATTAACCTAATTTTCCAAAATTACATAAACCTAAATAAAATTCAAAATAAATACATAGAAATTCATAAAAATTCCAAATAAATTTCTATAATTCATTTCAACACCTATATTTATCATAAAACACAATTTCATAATTTATTTAATTAATTTTCGAAAATTAGAAAATAATATTAAAATATTCAAAAATACCCCAAAAAATCAAAATAATCTCCAAAAATTATAAAAAAATTCACACATGAAGATTAAGCTACTGGGATCAACATTTGTGAAGGAATTTTTCATGAATCAATCAATTTGAAGTTCAAAAAAATCAAGAACCCTAAAATGGCTGAATTACCAATATCGAAACCTAAGCAAATCAAGAGCATTTTAAGTGAAACAAAGCTTGGAATCACACTCACCGGAGCTCAAGGAGAAGAAAGAGACTGGTGGTGTCAAAAATGGTGGCCAAAAATGTCGTGAACGACGGTGGCCAAAGTTTCGGCTTCCCGAGCTAATTCCCGGCCAAACCTCGACGGAATAGGGCGCTGCTGGCGGTGGAGAAGGTTGGGGAAGGAGGTGGCACGCCGGGAGGCACACTGACGGCAAGGGAATGTCATGACAGTGGCCGGATTCGTATGGGGAAGGTGATCGGGGAAGATGGAGCTTTGGGTGGCAATTTTGTAAATAAACCAAACTTCAATTTTTGTTTTAATATTAAATGTATATATGTATATATATATATATATATATATATATTTTACACTATATATTAAAATAATATAAAATCACACACATTAAATATACACCACACACATATAATTTAATATTTTAATAATTTAATACTAAATAAAAATAATTAAATAATAATAAAACTAATTAATAAATAATAAAATATTAGGGTAATTAATCAAACCCTAATTAAATAAATACACATATATACATTATTTAGTACTTTAAAAATATATATGAGTTCATGCAAGTCCGTAAATCTATTTAAAATAATTAATGGTAAATTATTTACGTGAAAATTTTCCTGAAAATGCAAGTCCAGGGAAAATTTTACGTAAAGCACTTAAAACAATATACAATAATTAAAATAAGTTTTAAATACATATTAACTTGTAAAAATATCATAATTATATACAAAATTATTAACACTGCATATCCCGATGCAGTATTAAAATATTTAAAAACATAGGATATTACAGTCTTCCCCCCTTACAAGAATTCGTCCCCGAATTCCAAAAAGAAAATGATCACAAGATCAGGAAGGAAAGAGATACGGGTAAGAAGCTCGCATCTTAGCTTCAGTCTCCCACGTATGCTCCTTAACTTTGTTGCTATGCCAGAGAACCTTGACCATCGGAATCTGCTTCGACCGTAACTGTCGAACTTAACAATCAACGATCGCCATAGGTTCTTTCACAAACGTCAAATCTTCACTCATTTCTACGCTGTCGGGTTGCAACACATGTGAAGGGTCTGAGGTATACTTCCTCAACATCGAGATATGAACTATTGGATGCACTTGTGACATACTCGGAGGCAAATCCAACCGATATGCAACAGTGCCAACTCTCTCTAGAATCTCAAACGGTCCAATATATCTCGGTGCCAACTTACCCTTCTTGCCAAATCTCATCACACCCTTCATCGGAGATACCTTCAGAAAAATAAAATCTCCAACCTGAAACTCCACATCTCAACGCCTAGGATCCGCATAGCTCTTCTATCTGCTAACTACGATCTCTAATCTGTGCTTAATCATGACGACTTTCTTTGCAGCATCCTGAACCATCTTAGGTCTAGTTAAAGCTCTCTCACCAATCTCATCCCAACTCAAAGGGGATCTACACTTCCTTCCATATAACGCCTCATATGGTGCCATGCCAATACTGCTATGGTAGCTGTTATTATATGCAAACTCTACGAGTGGCAAATGATCATCCCAGCTACCTCCCAAATCCAGGACACACATCCTCAATATATCTTCCAGTGTAAACTGACCATCTGTCTGAGGATGAAAAGCAGTACTAAAGTCCAATATAGTGCCCATTGCTTCCTGCAACTTCTGCCAAAAGCGAGAGGTAAACACTGAACCCCTGTCTGACACAATGGACACAGGTACTCCATGAAGGCACACGATATGCTTCACATACAGTTTCGCCAATCTAGCTACAGAATAAGTGGCTTTCACAGGTAGGAAATGTGCAGACTTCATCCCAGATGGAATCGTATCCATCCTTAGAATGAGGTAATCTAACCACAAAATCCATAGCTATCCTTTCCCACTTCCACTCGGGAATAGGAAGAGGCTGAAGCTTCCCAGAAGGCTTCTGATGTTCAACTTTCACTTGCTGACATGTCAGACACTTAGCAATATAATCAGCGACATCCTTCTTCAATCCATCCCACCAGTATAAGTCTCTGATACTGTGGTACATCTTAGTGACATCTACGCTATAGGCTGTAGAATGTGATTCCTCTAGGATCTCTTCTCTCAAATCATCCATATCAGGAACACACAATCTACCATTGATCCACAACACACCATCATCATCGAGTGTGAAATCAGTGAACTTCCCTGCTCTGACATTCTCTGCAAGCTCTTCTAGAATAGGATCTCGACTTTGAGCTGCTTTAATCCTATCCCTCAGTACAGATCATACCTTAAATTGAGCTAGCAGTCCACCTGATCTACTGATCTTCATCATCAAACCTTGATCCACCAACATATGCAATTCCTGGATCAACGGTCTCCTCTCAACACTGATGTGAGCAAGACTGCCTGAGGACTTTCTACTCAAGGCATCTGCTACCACATTAGCCTTGCCCGGATGATATAATATCTCACAGTCATAATCCTTCAACAATTCCAACCATCTCCTTTGCCTCAGATTCAGATCTCTCTGTTGGAAAATGTACTTAAAGCTTTTATGATCAGTAAATATCTCACAAGTCACCCCGTACAGATAATGTCTCCAAATCTTCAAAGCAAAGATCATTGCAGCCATTTCAAGGTCATGTGTGGGATAGTTCTGCTCATGCTTCTTCAACTGCCTTGAAGCATAGGCTATCACCCTTCCATTCTGCATCAACACACAACCAAGTCCAACTCTAGAGGCATCACAATAAACTGTGAACTTCTCCACACTATTAGGCAAAGCTAACACTGGCGCTGTGGTCAATTTCTCCTTCAACAACTGGAATTGTTCTCACAAGCTTCTGACCACTCAAATCTAACATTCTTCTGAGCCAAGCGAGTCATAAGGGATGCAATTCTAGAAAAATCCTGCACAAACCGCCTATAATACCCAGCTAAACCCAGAAAACTCCGAATCTCAGTAACAGAAGTCGGTCTAGGCCATTCAGACACTGCTTCAATCTTCTATGGATCAACCTGGATACCGTCTTTAGACACCACGTGTCCAAGAAAAGAAACACTCTCCATCCAGAAATCACACTTTGAGAATTTAGCATAAAGCTGATGATCTCTCAGTGTCTACAGTACAATCCTCAAGTGATATACATGCTTCTCCATACTCCTTGAATAAACCAGTATATCATCGATGAAGACTACCATAAACTGATCCACATACGGTCTGAATACCCTATTCATTAGGTCCATAAAAGCTGCTAGTGCATTAGTCAAACCAAAAGACATCACCAGAAACTCATAATGGCCATATCGAGTGTGGAATGCCGTCTTAGGAACATCAACTTCACTAATCCGTAGCTGATGATAACCCGACCTCAAGTCAATCTTAGAAAAGAACTGTGCACCCTGTAGCTGATCAAACAAGTCATCTATCCTCAGGAGAGGATACTTGTTCTTCACTGTTACCTTGTTCAGCTCTCTGTAGTCAATGCATAGTCTTAGGGTACCATCCTTTTTCTTCACAAACAGGACTGGTGCACCCCAAGGAGAAACACTGGGTCTGATAAAAGCTTTATCCAATAACTCTTGTAATTGCTCCTTCAACTTTTTCAACTCTGCAGGAGCCATTCTGTAGGGTGGCATAAATATAGGAGTAGTACCTGAAACCACATCTATACAGAATTCAATCTCTCTATGAGGTGGTAAACCTGGCAACTCCTCAGGAAAAACATCAGGAAACTCACAAGCAACAGGAACATCTGTGAGTGACAACTTCTCCACTGAAGTATCCCTGACCAATGCCAAATATCCCTGACATCCTTTCCTCAATAACTTCCTAGCCAAAATAGCAGAAATAAGATTCTGAGGTGCTGAACTCCTATCACCCACAAACTTAAAATCTTCTTCATCAGGAATTCTAAAAGTCACCTCTTTATTCCTGCAATCTACCACGGCATAGTGCTGAGATAACCAATCCATTCCTAAAATAACATCAAACTCCATCACATCCAACATAATCAAATCAGCGGGTAACTCTCTATCTCCCACGAGAATTGGATAACCAGAAAGAACAATATCGGTGTCCAAGGAATCGCTCAGAGGAGTGGCAACAGACAAAGGAAAAACCATCCTCGAAGCTTGCCAACAAGATTTGGAAGCAAAAATAGGAGAAATGAACGAATGCGTGGCACCCAGATCAAACAAAACCCATGATCAAGGTAACAAACAGAAACAATACCTGCCACGACTGCATTAGATGCCTGAGCATCCTGCTGAGTAAGGTGAAAGACTCTGGCCTATCCTCGACCTCCCTACTGACTGGTAGAAGCCTGGCCAACACCTCTGGCACCTCCTCTAGTACCTCTACCACGACTCTGCTGTGGAACAAATTGAGTGGAACTCTGATGCTAAGTTGGTGGTAACTGAAATGGCACGGGTGCAACACTAGCAATTAACTGCTATGGGAATCACAGAATCTGTGGCTGCTGATACCCTGAATAAAGACACGATCTGGCAAAATGTCATGTCTGCCCACATTTGAAGCATGTCAGTGGTGTATATGAGTTCATGCAAGTCTGTAAATCTATTTAAAATAATTAAGGTAAATTATTTACGTGAAAATTTCCCCAAAAATGCAAGTCTCGGGAAAATTTTACGGTAAAGCACTTAAAACAATATCCAACAATTAAAATAAGTTTTAAATACATATTAACTTGTAAAAATATCATAATTATATACAAAATTATTAACACTGCATATCCCGATGTAGTATTAAAATATTTAAAAACATGAGATATTACAGTGCCAGAGGTGGTTAGCCAGACTTTTACCAGCTAGCAGGGAGGTCGAGGATAAGCCAAAGTCTTTCATCTCACTCAACAGGATGCTCATGCATCCAATGCAGTTGTGGTAGGTATTATTTCTGTCTGTTACCTAGATGCTTGGGTTCTGTTTGATCCGGGTGCCATGCATTCATTCGTTTCTCTTATTTTTGCTTCCAAGTCTTATTGGCAAGCTATCTGTCGCCACTCCTCTAAGTGATTCTTTAGACATCGATGTTGTTCTTTCTGGTTGTCCAGTTCTTGTTGGAGGTAGAGAATTATCCGCTGACTTGATCCTGTTGAATGTGATGGAGTTCGATGTAATTCTGGGTATGGATTGGTTATCTCAGCACTATGCCATAGTGGATTGTCAGAGTAAAGAGATGACTTTTAGAGTTCTTGGTGAAGAAGAATTTAAGTTTGTGGGTGATAGGAGTTCAGCGCCTCAGAATCTCATTTTTGCTATTACGGCTAGAAAGTTACTGAGGAAGGGTTGTTAATGATATTTGGCATTGGTCAGGGATACTTCAGTGGAGAAGTTATCACTCATAGATCTTCCAGTTGCCTGTGAGTTTCCTGATGCTTTTCTTGAGGAGTTGCTAGTTTTTCACTTTATAGAGAGATTGAGTTCTATATAGATGTGGTTCCAGGTACTACTCCTATATCTATGCCACCCTACAGAATGGCTCTTGCATAGTTGAAAGAGTTGAAGGAGTAGTTGCAAGAGTTAAAGGAGCAGTTGCAAGAGTTGTTAGATAAGGGTTTCATTAGACCCAGTGTTTCTCCTTGGGGTGCACCAGTCCTATTTGTGAAGAAGAAGGATGGTACCCTGAGACTGTGCATTGACTACAGAGAGCTTAACAAAGTGATAGTGAAGAACAAGTATCCTCTCTTGAGGATTGATGACTTGTTTGATTAGCTACAGGGTGCACAGTTCTTTTCTAAGATTGATCTGAGGTCAGGTTATCATCAGTTACGAATCAGTGAAGCTGATGTTTTTAAAATGGCATTCCGCACTCGATATGGTCATTATGAGTTTCTGGTGATGTCTTTTGGTTTGACTAACGCACCAGGAAATTTTATGGACCTAATGAATAGGGTATTCAGACTGTATGTGGATCAGTTTATGGTAGTCTTCATCGATGATATACTGGTGTATTCGAGGAGTATGGAGGAGCATGTATATCACTTGAGGACTATACTACAGACACTGAGAGAACATCAGCTTTATGCTAAATTCTCAAAGTGTGATTTTTGGATGGAGAGTGTTGCATTTTCTTGGACACGTGGTGTCTAAAGAAGGTATCTAGGTGGATCCACAGAAGATTGAGGCAGTGTTGAGTGGCCTAGACCAACTTCTGTTATAAAGATTCAGAGTTTTTTGGTTTAGCCAGGTACTATAGGAGGTTTGTTCAGGATTTTTCTAGAATTACAGGCCCTATGACTGCTTGACTCAGAAGAAAGTAAGATTTGAGTGGTCTGAAGCTTGTGAGAATAGTTTTTAGTTGTTATAGGAGAAGTTGACCACAGCCCCAGTGTTAGTTTTGCCTAATGGTGCGGACAAGTTCATAGTGTATTGTGATGCCTCTAGAGTTGGCCTGGGTTATGTATTGATGCAGAATGGTAGGGTGATAGCCTATGCTTTGATGGTAGTTAAAGAAGCATGAGCAGAACTATCCTACACATGACCTTGAGATGGCTACAGTGATCTTTGCTCTCAAGATCTGGAGACACTATCTGTATGGGGTGACTTGTGAGATTTTTACTGATCACAAGAGCCTTAAGTACTTTTTCCAGCAGAGAGATTTGAATCTGAGGCAGAGGAGATGGTTGGAACTGTTGAAAGATTATGACTGTGAGATTTTATTTCATCTAGGCAAGGCTAATGTGGTAGCAGATGTCTTGAGTAGGAAGTCCTCAAGCAGTCTTGCTCATATCAGTGTGGAGAGGAGATTGTTGATCCAGGAGTTACATCTGTTAGTGGATCAAGGTCTGATGATGAAGATTAGTAGATCAGGTGGACTGCTAGCTCAGTTTAAGGTGTGATTTGTACTGAGAGATAGGATTAAGGCAACTCAGAGTCGAGATCCTATTCTAGAAGAGCTTGCAAAGAATGTCCGAGCAGGGAAATTCACTGATTTCACACTCGATGATGATGGTGTTTTATGGATCAGTGGTAGATTGTGTGTTCCTGATGTGGATAATTTAAGAGAAGAGATCTTAGAGGAACCATAGTCTACAGCCTATAGTATACATCCGGGTGTCACTAAGATGTACCACAGTATCAGAGATTTATACTGGTAGGACAAACTGAAGAAGGATGTCACTGATTATGTTGCTAAGTGTTTGACGTGTCAGCAAGTAAAAGCTTACCATTAGAAGCCTTTGGGGAAGCTTCAGCCTCTTCTTATTCCTGAGTGGAAGTGGGAAAGGATAGCTATGAATTTTGTGGTTGTTTTACCTCGTTCTAAGGATGGATACAATTCCATCTGGGTGATTGTAGACAGGTTGACCAAGTCTACACATTTCTTGCCTGTGGAAGCCACCTATTCTGTAGCTAGATTCGTGAAGCTGTATATGAAGCATATTGTGTGCCTTCATGGAGTAACTATGTCCATTGTGTTAGACAGAGGTTTAGTGTTTACCTCTCATTTTTGGCAGAAGTTATAGGAAGCGATGGGCACTAGGTTGGACTTCAGTACTGCTTTTCATCCTCAGACAGATGGTCAGTCTGAGAGGACGATCCAGACACTGGAAGATATGTTGAGGATGTATGTTTTGGATTTGGGAGGTAGCTGGGATGATCATTTTCCACTCATAGAGTTTGCATATAATAACAGCTACCATAGCAGTATTGGTATGGCATCGTACAAGGCGTTGTATGGAAGGAAGTGTAGATCCCCTTTAAGTTGGGATGAGATTGGTGAAAGAGCTTTGACTGGACTTGAGATGGTTCAGGATGTTGCAGAGAAAGTTGCTGTGATCAAGCACATATTAGAGACTGTAGTTAGCAGGTAGAAGAGCTATGCGGATCTTAGGCGTAGAGATGTGGAATTTCAAGTTTGAGACTTTGCTTTTCTGAAGGTGTCTCCAATGAAGGGTGTTTTGAGATTTGGCATGAAGGGTAAGTTATCATAGAGATATATCGAACCATTCAAAATTCTGGAGAGAGTTGGCACTGTTGCATATCGGTTGGCTTTGCCTCCGAGTATGTCTCAAGTGCATCCGGTATTTCATATCTCGATGCTGAGGAAGTATGTCTCAAACCCTTCACACGTGTTGCAACCTGACAGCGTGGAAGTGAATGAAGATCTGACGTTCATAGAAGAACCTGTGGCAAACGTTGATTATCAAGTTCGACAGTTGCGTTCGAAGCAGATCCCGATGGTCAAGGTTCTGTGGCGCAGCAATAGGGTAGAGGAGCATATGTGGGAGACTGAAGCTGAGATGCGAGCTTCTTACCTGTATCTCTTCCCTTCTTGATCTTGTATTTCTTCTTTTTCTGGAATTCGGGGACGAATTCTTGTAAGGGGGGAAGACTGTAATATCCTGAGATTTTAAATAATTTTAAACTACATCGGGATATACTGTAATATCCCGTGTTTTTAAAATATTTTTACACTGTACCGGGATATACAGTGTTAATAATTTTTGAATATATATTACGATATTTTTTATGAGTTGTTATGTATTTAAAATCTATTTTAATTATTGTGTATTATTTACAGTACTTTACGTAAAATTTTTCCCGGGACTTGCATTTTCAGGGAAATTTTCACGTAAATATTTTAATATTAATTATTTTAAATATATTTTCGGACTTGCATGAACTCATACGTATTTTTAAGTTACTAAATAAAGCCTATGTATGTAAATATTTATTTAATTAGGGTTTAGTATTACCCTAATATTATATTAATTATTTATTTATTTTATTGTTATTTAATTATTTTTATTTAGTATAAATTATTAAAATATTAAATTTTATGTGTGTTGTGTATATTTAATGTGTGTAATTTAATATTATTTTATTATATAGTATAAAGTATATATATATACATATATACATTAAAAATTATCAAAATTATAAAGTTTGGTTTATTTACGAAACTGCCACCCGAACTTCTTCTCCCTCCCGACCGTTTCCCTCGCCGTCCGATCGCTACTACTGTCGATTTCTCACCGTTGGTGTGCCATCCGGTGTGCCACCACCTTCCTCTAGCTGTTCCGCCGCCTGCAGAGCTCATTTCCGGCGTCGGGGAAGCTTGATATCGCCGGAAGCCGAGAGTTTGCATTTTCTTCTTCCCTCGTGATTCCGGCCATCGTTTTTGACACCGCCGGTCTCTTTCTTCTCCTTGAGCTCCGGTGAGTGTGATTCTAGCTTTGGTTTGAGCTTAAATGGTCTAGAATTGCTTACGTTTCGAATTTTTAATTTTGGTCACATTAGGGTTTTTGATTTTTTTGAGCTTCGAATTGATTAATTCATGGAAACTCCCTTCATAAATGTTGATCCTAGTAGCTTAATCTACACGTATGAATTTTTTTAGAATTTTTGGGTATTTTTGAATATTTTAATATTATTTTCTAATTTTTGAAAATTAATTATTTAAATTATGAAATTGTGTTTTATGGTTAAATTAGGTGTTTAAATGAATTATAGGAATTTATTTGGAATTTTTATGAATTTCTAAGTATTTATTTTGAATTATTGAAGTTTATGTAAATTTGGGAAATTAGGGTTAATTATGTTTTTAATTGAATTTAATTGGATAATTGAGTTTAATTATTGATATTATTGATAAATATGTTGATAAAATTAATTTTAGATAATTATACTATTTTTGGTGAAATTTTGAAGTAATTATAGTATATTTATATATATAGGGGTATTTTGGTAATTTTACCCTAAATTGGCTAAAAATGTAATTTAATTGGTTTTAATAGTTATTTAAGGTATAAAAATGATTTCTATAAATTATTTGGTATTTTTAACTAATTAAAACTATTTTTCGTGAATTATTTTCAATTATATATATAATATACGATTTTTCTAATAAAATGAGTTTTTATTGGTTTTTACTATGTTTAAAGGTTAATTATGTAATTTCTACGTATAAAATGAATTTATATTATTTAAGGGTATTTTTGGTATATTTGGAATTTATTCTGTGTTTGTGGACCCCGGTCGGTGGACTGTAGTTTGGAGTCCGACCGTGGGATTTTGATTGTGCTTTTTGTAGTTTTTCGAAGTGTATTTCCTTGCAGCGTCGGCTCTACTCTTTTGAGTAGAGAGATGTCCGTTTTACAGGGGAGGTTCTGCCGGATTTTCGATAGAATTCTCGTAAAACGTGATATACCCTAATTTCTGATTCTGTGTTTAATACTCTAGATCGAATTCTAGGATTTCTGTTAAGTTTATTCTAATGTCTGTCGTTATTTGTTTGTTTAGTTGCGCTGAGACCGAGGGCTAGTGGACCAGGCCCGTCGGATCCATCTCGTGGAGCGCACTAGGTGAGTTACTATACTATATATATATGCTTAGGATGCATGATTTAGAAATATATATTCTATTTCGATTAAAATGCATAAATAATATGATTTGTATTTAAGTATATTTTTGGTATATATTAAATTATATGCATGTTTTGTAAATAAAATATATTTAAAATGTTTTTAAATATATTTCCAACTTAATTTATAATTTGATTGAATTCATTTGACATTTATATACTCGAAATATACCTGGTTTACTTTTGGTATATTTCTAGTATATATATGGTTTATATTGTTATTTTATTGAACTTCATGCATCATTTATTTTTGTGAATGAATGATTTATATTATTAATGAAGGATATCGATAGAACGTGCTACCTAGTGGGCAGCACTAGGACCGAGTACGTACCGGTACGCCTATAGCTTTAGGCTATATTACTAACTATTTGTGGATATTGATTTGATGTGATTATTGATGTGTGAGATGTGTTATGGGTGTGATTGCTGGAGCTCGGTTGACCAAGTATCTCGGGGGCAATCACACTGGCAGTCAGACTGCTGGAGCTCGGTTGACTTAGTGTCTCGGGGCCAGTCTACTGTCTAAATGGATTAAGTGGATATCTTTAGATTAAGTGAGCCTGTATGGCTAGAGTGTTGTCTAACACTATTTTTGAGGTTGCGATATTCTAGGGTTCTATATGATCCTTTATAAAAGATGATTTTTAATGAAAATATATAAAATGATTTTATTGCATCTGTGTGTAATTGCCTGTATATATACATATTATATATATACTGTTGATTGTATGCATTATCATTTAGTGTGTATGTATATATATTATAGTAATTCACTCAGTGAGGTCTGACTCCCCTCCGTTGACTATTTTTCAGGAGAGTCAACTTCTTTAGACCTCAGTAGCAGGTCGATACGCCAGATTTCTTCCGCCCCGGCTTCTTTGTGTAAACTATTTACTTGAGTCTTATTTTTATTATAATCTAGACACTACAATAGTTGTGAATTAAAGTGTGGGATTTCATGTATTTTATTTAAAGAGATGTATTATATTGAAGCTGGATTTGTACTGAAAGATTATATATATATGAGATGAGATTTGATTTAAATCCAGTGATGAGAATGTTATTATTATATTTATGATTTTTATTTCCACTGCATATATATATTACTGTTATTGTTACTATTGCATGTTTTATTTTATTTTTAGGCTTGCTACGGGTTCCGGATTTGAAAGAATTCCCGTTCCCTAGCGCCGGTCATGGCCCCTGTTTTGGGTTGTGACATATACAGTGTTAATAATTTTGATAAATATATTTGATTATTTAATTAGTTGTTATTTATTAAAGTTATTTTTAATTATTTTAGATTTCTTACATAAAATTTTCCTGAGAATTTTATTTTTGGGAAAATTAAAACCTAAATAAATGTTTATTAATTATGTTAGTCAGTTTTACGTATTTGAATGAGTCCATGCATGATTTTAATTATCGTATTAACATATATACATATACATGCATATATATACACATTTATTATATTAGGGTTTATTTTAATTAAGTATATATTATATATAATACATTTTTATTTAATTAATATGTATTAAATATATGTGTCTATGTATATAGATATGATTATTTTAGACATGTGGTGTAGGGATATTTTTTAATATAATATTAATATATTATATATATATATATATATATATATATATATATATATATATATTCAAATATATAAAGTTACATTAATTTACGATTTATGCCCTCTCACCTTCATCTTCTTCCCGATGCCCCACCACCATCTCCGCCACTGTCAAGCTTTTTCCTTGCCGTCGGTGTGCCGTCTGGCATGCCACCACCTTCCCAAGCTTCCTCTGCCGCCTATAGCCTCCATTTCCAGTGAGTGAAAACCCGAGGAAGCCGAAACTTAGCTCATCGTCGTTCAAGCCTCTTCCGGCCACCATCTTGGATGGCACCAGTCTTTATCTCTTCCTTGAGCTCTGGTGAGTTCATTTCTAAGCTTAGTTTCACGTGATTTGGTCTAGATTTCCCTTGGTTATCAATTTTCATTTTCAACCACTTTGTGTTCTTGATTTTTTGAACTTCAATTTTAATGATTCAAGCTTACTTCCTTTGTAAAGATTGATCCTAGTAGCTCAATCTACATCCTGTAATTTTTGTGGAATTTTCAGGAATTATTTTGATTTTTTGTTAATTTTTTATTATTTTATTAATATTTTCTAATTTTCATAAATTAATTAAATAAATTATGAAATTATGATTTATGGCGTTTATAGGTGTTAAAATGAATTTTAGAAATTTATTTGTAATTTTTGTGATTTTTTGTATAATTATTATGAATTTATTTAGTTTAGGTGATTTTTAGAAAATTAGGTTAAATGAGCATTTTGTTAAAATTAATTGGTTAATTGAGTATAATTATTGATTTTTATTGAATTATATGTTGAGAAATTAATTTTTGAGCAATTATATAATTTTTAATGAATTTTTGAATAATTATAGTATATTATGTGAAATTATATATAACTAGGGGTATTTTGATAATTTGGTACTAAATTGGTTAAAAATTTAAGTTAAATTGGTTTTTATTATAAATGTGAATGAACAATATATTGCTTGTGAGAAAATAGTACTCAAATAGTGAAAAGAAAATCTCTATATAAAGGGATTGAAATTCATTAATGAAAAGGTTAAGAAGAAGAAGAAAAAGAATAGATTACTCTTCAAATTCTTTCAATATTATTGTTCACCAAATTCTCTCAAAACTCTCTCTAAATTCTCTTAAAATCATTCTACTATAAAATATTTTTCTTCTAGTTAAACACTACTAAATTCAAGTTTAGTTCTATAACAAATTAAGTAATTCAATCTTTATTTCACAACACGTTATCAGCACGAGGAGCTCTCGATCAAAACAATAAGGTACATATTTCTTAATATTTAATATTTATGAATATATTAGTTGATTATATATTATCATGGATGGCTATGCCTTCTACTAATTTATATATTTATATTTATTTCTTCAATCTAACTTTGTATTAATTGTTATTTTTATTTTGTTTTACTAACTACACCATTGATGCAAATATTGCTAGAAATTGTTCTAACCTTATGGATGGCTATGCCTCCTATCAATTTATATTTATGCACATTTATTTATTTTTATTATTTATGTTAATGGAAGGCTATACCCCATTTTATATTAATGGATGGTTTTGCCCCATATTTATACATATCGTTATGTTAACTCACTTGCTATAAATAATCATATCAACATTATTTATTGATTTTACTTTATATAATTTATTTCTCAATATATTATACTAAAAAAAAATTTCTAACGGCTATATTTTTATTACCAATGGTAACATAACGGTTATAAACGGCTATATTTTTCATTATAAATAGATGAGTTATAAATTTTATTTATTCACATAAATTCATACATTTTCTCTTTCTCTCTTTACTCTAAATTGTAAACATGATTTGGTATATTTATATTTGTGTTTTAATCATGACTATTATAATAGTTTTAGGAATAATTCATATGGAAGATGATTTTCTATTTGATATAATTTTAAGTATTATTGTATCATTTTTTGTACGACTATTATTCCTTGCAATATTCATTCATGATATAATTAATTAGTAAATTCTGATCATGTTTGATTTTTTTAGTAGTCATCAAATTTATGAATTCTAATTGAGTTATATTTTTTTTATTAGTTATCATAATGACAAATCTAGCAAAGCTTGAGTTCGTTGCTCTTGACATCATAGGAAAAAATTATATTTCTTGGATTCTAGATGTAGAGATGCATCTTCAATCAATGGGGTTAATTGATACCATAAAAGAAAATAATAACACCTCATTGCAAGATAAGGCCAAGTCTATAATTTTTCTCCGTCGTCATCTTGATGAAGGATTAAAATGTGCATATTTGACTTTCAAAGATCCAAGTGTTCTTTGGAAGGATCTAAAAGACAGATATGATCATCAAAGAGATGTAATACTACCAGTAGTCACTGATGAATGGAGAGCTTTACGCTTTCAAGATTTCAAAAAAGTGAGTGACTATAATTCTACAATGTTTAGAATAGTATCACAATTAAAATTCTATGGACAGACAGTCACAGACGAGGATATGCTGGAGAAAACTTACTCCACATTTCATACATCAAATGTTACACTGCAACAACAATACAGGATGCAGAGATTTAAAAAATATTATGAACTAATTTCATGTCTACTGGTAGCTGAGAAAAATAGTGAACTCTTGATGAAAAATCATCAGTCCCGTCCCATTGGCTCAATAGCATTTCCAGAAGCAAATGCTATAAATTATTCCAAATATAAAAATTACAATAGCCATGGACGTGGGAGAGGTAGAGGTCGTGGACGTGGAAGAGGTCAATTCTTTGGCCGTGGTCGTGGAAATAAATATAATAATACTCCACAACAAACTCAGACTCAACCTCAAAAGAAGTTAAAATCAGTCATTAGTGGTGTTCAAGAAAGGCCTCAACATAAGTTTGAAACTGTGTGTTTCAGATGTGGTAGTAAAGGACACTAGTCACGAATTTGTCGAACACCACTACATCTTTGCCAACTTTATAAGGAAAAGAAAAGGAAATAAACTTCAATGAGCATCATACTCATGTTAATGATACAACTCATCTAGATGTTTCTGATTTTACTGATGATTTTACTGACAATGGAAATTAAGACATCTATAATTTTAAGTATGTTGTTTTATTCTGAAGAATATATTATTGTTATGTATGTTATTTTCAAATTAAATAAAATGTCCTGCTTTACAATTATTTTATGTTTTTACCTTAATTGATTAATTATATGTTTATTTATTTTGAAGTTTAATATGGATTGTACTCAACATAAAGATAGTATTGGAGATCTCTGCATACCAGATAGTGGTACTACACATACTATCTTGAAAAATAGAGGTTATTTCTCTGAAATAAAGCCTACAAAGGCAGTTGTAAAAACAATATCAGGTCTGTAATATCCCGTGTTTTTAAAATATTTTTACACTGTATCGGGATATGCAGTGTTAATAATTTCTGTATGTTATATGATATTTTTACGAGTTAATATGTATTTAAAACCTATTTTAATTACTGTGTATTATTTTCAGTGTTTTACGTAAAATTTTCCCGGGACTTGCATTTTCGGGGGAATTTTCACGTAAACAATGTAATATTAATTATTTTAAATATATTTTCGGACTTGCATGTACTCATGCGTATTTTTAAATTATTAAATAAAGTCTGTGTGTATATATTTATTTAATTAGGGTTTAATATATTACCCTAATATTTTATTATTTATTTATTCATTTATTGTTATTTAATTATTTTATTTATTATTAAATTATAAAATTTTATTTTATTAATATTTAATTATTTTATTTTATTTTTCTTTTTCTTTTTCTTTTTTTTTTTTCTTTTTTTTCTTTTCTCTTTCTTTTTCTTTTCTTTCTTTTTCTTTTTTTTCTTCTTCTTCTTCTCCTTTCCTTCTCTCCCGCGCTCGACCACCACCATTCTCCCTTCCCTCCCGCTGCAACTCCGGCCACCTACCGTCGGTGTGCCTCCCGGCTTGCCACCGCCGTTCCCAGCCGTCCCCCGCCGCCAGCAGCTCCCTTCCCCAGCGCCAGCGAGCTAATTTTCCTCTTTTGGCCGAAATCTTCCCTTCACCGTTTCTCCCTCCTCCGACCACCGTTTTCGACACCGTCGGTCTTCATCGACTCCTTGAGGTCCGGTGAGTGTGATTCTAGCTTTGGTTTGAGCTAAAATGGTTTAGATTTGCTTAGGTTTTGAATTTTCAATTTCAGTCACATTAGGGTTTTTGATTTTTTTGAGCTTCGAATTGATTGATTCATGGAAACTCCCTTCACAAATGTTGTTCCTAGTAACTCAATCTACATGTATGAATTTTTGTAGAATTTTTGGAGATTTTTTGGATTTTTGGGTATTTTTGAATATTTTAATATTATTTTCTAATTTTCGGAAATTAATTATTTAAATTATGAAATTGGAGTTTATGGTTAAATTAGGTGTTTAAATGAATTATAGGTATTTATTTGGAATTTTTATGAATTTCTAAGTATTTATTTTGAATTATTGAAGTTTATGTGATTTTGAGAAATTAGGTTAATTATGTTTTAAATTGAATTTAATTGGTTAATTGAGTTTAATTATTAATATTATTGATAAATATGTTGAGAAAATTAATTTTGGATAATTTTATAATTTTTGGTGAATTTTTGAAGTAATTTAAGTATATTTATATATATAGGGGCATTTTGGTAATTTTACCCTAAATTGTCTAAAAATGTAATTTAATTGGTTTTAATAATTATTTAAGGTATAAAATGATTTCTACAAAATATTTGGTATTTTTAACTAATTAAAACTATTTTTCGTGAATTATTTTCAATTATATATAATATACGGTTTTACGAATAAAATGAGTTTTTATCGGTTTTTACAGTGTTTCAAGGTTAATTATGTAATTTCTACCTATGAGATGTATTTCTAGGTTTCAAGGATATTTTTGGTATATCTGGAATTATTCTGTGTTTGTGGACCCCGGTCGGTGGACTGTAGTTTGGAGTCCGACCGTGGGATTTTGATTATGCCTTGTGTAGTTTTTCGAAGTGTGTTTCTTTATAGGGTCAGCTCTACTCTTTTGAGTAGAGAGATGTCCGTTTTACAGGGGAGGTTCTATCGGATTTTTGGTAGAATTCTCGTAAAACGTGATATCCAGTCGAAACCTAATTCTATTTCCGTACTTAAATACTCTAGATTGAATTCTAGGATTTCTGTTAGGTTTATTCTGATGTTGATTATTTATTGCTTGTTTAGTTGCACCGAGACCGAGGGCTAGTGGACCAGGCCCGTCGAACCTGTCTCGTGGAGCGCATTAGGTGAGTTACTATACTATATATATATGCTTAGGATGCATGATTTAGAAATGCATGTTTTATGTTGATTAAATATGCATAAATAATTTGAGTATTTCTTAAGTTTATATTAAGTATATTTTGGTTTATTTTTGGTATATATTAAATTATATGCATGTTTTGTAAATAAAATATACTTAAAATGTTTTTAAATATATTTCCAACTTAATTTATAAGTTGATTAAATTCATTTGACGTATATATACTCGAAATATACCTGGTTTAATTTTGGTATATTTCTGGTATATATATGGATTATATTGTTATTTCATTTACATTCATGCATCATTTATTTTTATGAATGAATGTTTTATATTATTTATTAATGAAGGATATCAATTGAACGTGCTACCTAGTGGGCAGCACTAGGACCGAGTACGTACTGGTACGCCTATAGTGTTTAGGCTATATTACTAACTTATTTGTGAATATTGATTTGAATGTGATTATTGATGTGTGAGATGTGGTTTGGGTGTGATTGCTGGAGCTCGGTTGACCAAGTGTCTCGGGGCCAATCACACTGGCAGTCAGACTGCTGGAGCTCGGTTGACTTAGTGTCTCGGGGCCAGTCTACTGTCTAAATGGATTAAGTGGATATATTTGGAATAAGTGAGCCTGTATGGCCAGAGTGTTGTTTAACACTATTTTCTGAGGTTGCGTTATTCTAGGGTTCTATGTGATCCTTCATAAAAGATGATTTTTAATGAAAATATATATAAAATGATTTTATTGCATCTATGTGCAATTGCCTGTATATATACATATTATATATACTGTTGACTGTATGCATTATCACTTAGTGTGTATGTATATATATTATAGTAATTCACTCAGTGAGGTCTGACTCCCCTCCGTTGACTATTTTTCAAGAGAGTCAACTTCTTCAGACCTCAGTAGCAGGTCGATACGCCGGATTTCTTCCGCCCCGGCTTCTTTATGTAAATTATCTACTTGAGTCTTATTTATTTTCTCTAGACACTACAGTAGTTATGAATTAAAGTATTGGATTTCATGTACTTTATTTTTAGTATTGGATTTCATGTACTTTATTTTAAAGAGATGTATTATATTAAAAAATGGATTTGTATTAAAGAGATTATGTATCTATGAGATGAGATTTTAATTTAAATCCAGTTGATGTGAATAATATTATGATATTATGATTTTTATTTCCGCTGCATATTATATTGTTATTGTTATTATTGCATGATTTATTTTTATTTTTTTTAGGCTTCCTACGGGTTCCGGATTCGAAAGAATTCCCGTTCCCTAGCGCCGGTCATGGCCCTTGTTTTGGGTCGTGACAAGGTCCTGTAGATCTGATTGAAGGGAATTGGAAAAGCTAAATTTATGTTACAAAATGGAACAAAGTTTATAATTGATGAAGCTTTGTTTTCACCAAAATCAATAAGAAATTTATTGAGTTTTGATGACATATATCGAAATGGGTGTGATACCCAATCCATTACTATAAATGGTAACAAATATTTAAATATAGTTTCCTATGAATCAGAAAAATACAAGTATTGGAAAGACTGCCAAAACTCCTTACTGGATTGCATTACATGCATATACATGTAATTGAATCAAATATGGCAGTAAAGAAAAATCTTATGATCCTTCAATAATAAATTTATGGCATGACAAAATTAGGTCATCCTGGATCAGTAATGATGCGAAGGATAATTGAGAATTCACATGGGCATCCCTTAAAGGGGCAAAGGAATTCCTCAATCAAATGAAATGCCATGTACAGCTTGTTCTCTTGGAAAATTAATCTTGAGACCTTCACCATCTGAAATTCAAAATGAATCACCTATGTTTCTTGAAAGAATTCAAGGTGATATATGTGGGCCAATTTCACCCACCATATGGACTATTAAGATATTTATAGTATTAATTGATGCCATCTAGTAGATGGTCACATGTTTGTCTATTGTCAACTCGTAATGTTGCATTTGCAAGGTTGCTTGCTGAAATTATTAAATTACGAGCACAATTCCCTGATTATACAATTAAGAGGGTAAGACTTGATAATGCTGGTGAATTTACATCTCAAGCATTCAATGATTATTGTATGTCTACTGGGATCATTGTTGAGCATCCTATTGCCCATTGTACATACTCAAAATGGTTTAGCTGAATCATTGATTAAACGCCTTCAACTTATTACTAGACCATTAATAATGAGAACAAAGCTTCCCATTTCAGTTTTGGGGTCATGCAATCCTATATGCTGCTTCATTAATTCGCATCAGACCTAGTGCATATCATAAATACTCCCCACTACAATTGGCATTTGGGTCAAAGAGCCAAATATTTCCCATCTCAGAATTTTTGGTTGTGTAGTATAGTTCCCATTGTGCCACCTCAGGGCACAAAAATGGGTCCTCAATGAAGATTGGGAATTTATGTTGGGTTTGAAACACCCTCGATTTATTATATATCTTGAACTTTAACTAGTGATGTTTTTACAGCACATTTTGCTGATTGCCAATTTAATGAGGTTGTTTTCTCAACATTAGGAAAAGGGGAGAAAGAAGGAAAAAGGGATATCATGGAATGAACCATCATTATTGCATCTGGATCCTCACACAAAATAATGTGAATTAGAAGTGCAAAAGAATGTGCACTTACAAGCAATTGCAAATCAATTGCCAGATGCATTTACTGATACAAAAAGAGTGACTAAATCATACATACCAGCAGCCAATGCTCCTGCTCGTATTGAAATTCTAGAAATAAAACCTGAGAATAAAGACACTCATGAATCTAAAACACGCCAGAAGCGTGGAAGACCAATTGGTTCTAAGGATAAAAATCCTCGAAAGAGAAAGGGAGTAGATAATCATATTGATAGCGAGGAAAATATCCCTGAAGAAATAGAAAATAAAAGAAAGTCATGAAACATTGTCATATACTATTGCATGTGAAAAATCATAAAATGACAAAGATGATCCTGAACCAAAATCAGTCATGGAATGTCAAAAATAGGCATGATTGGATAAAATGGAAAGATGTTAATGCAGGCTAAATTAGACTCACTAAACAAACGAAATATTTTTGGGCCAATTATTCCTATGCCTAAAACTGTGAAACCTGTAGGATACAAGTGGGTCTTTGTACGAAAGAGAAATGAGAGAAATGAAATAATAAGGTACAAAGCTAGACTTGTAGCTCAAGGTTTTTCACAAAGGCCGGGAATTGATTATGATGAAATGTATTCTCCTATTATGGATGCAATTACGTTAAGGTATTTGATTAGCCATAGTAGTTTCTAAGAAATTAGAAATGCGTCTTATGGATGTTGTGACTGCTTATTTTGTATGGATCATTTGATAGTGACATTTATATGAAAATCCCTGAAGGATTTAAAATGCCTGAAGCATTAAGTACAAAACCCAAAGGAAATGTATTCGATCAAGCTCCAGAGATCTTTATATGGGTTTAAAAACAGTCTGGGTGCATGTGGTATAATCGTTTTAAGCGATTATTTGATTAATAAAGGATATGTGAGTAATTATTATTCTGCCCATGTGTTTTTTATTAAGAAAATAATATCCGGATTTATGATTATAGCTGTATATGTTGATGATTTGAATATCATTGGAACAGAAAATGAGATCCATAAAGCAACAATATACTTAAAGGAAGAATTTGAAATGAAAGATCTTGGAAAAACCAAGTATTGCCTTGGTTTACAAATTGAGCAAATGCACAATGGGATATTCGTGCATCAATCAAATTACACAGAAAAGATCTTGAAATGCTTTAATATGGATAAAGCAAATCCTTTAAGTACTCCAATGGTCGTTAGATCTATCAATATTGAGACTGGATCCATTTTGACCCTGTAAAGAAAAATAAAGAAATTCTTGGTCCTGAATTTCCATATCTCAGTGCCATTGGAGCTCTAATGTATCTTGCTAATTGTACTAGACCCTGACATTTCTTTTGCGGTCAATTTATTAACAAGGTTCAGTTCAGCTCCAACAAAAAGGCATTGGAAAGGGGTCAAACATATACTTCGATACCTTCGAGGAAATGTTGATTTTAGTTTATTTTATTCTAACAATTCAAAACAAGAATTGATTGGTTATGCAAATGCAGGGCATTTATCTGATCCACATAAAGCGAAAATCTCAAACAGGCTATGTGTTTCACAAATAATGGAACTACAATTTCTTGGCGTTCCCAGAAACAAACGCTTGTCACTACTTCCTCAAATCATTCTGAAATTATTTCACTACATGAAGCAAGTAGAGAGTGTGTGTGGCTTAGATCAATGACACATCATATTAAAGATTCTTGTGGTTTTCCAGTCAACAAAAGTCCAATAATTTTTATATGAAGATAATGCAACATGCATTACACAATTAAGGGAAGGATATATCAAAAGTGATAGAACCAAACATATACCTCCAAGATTCTTTTCATACACTCAAGAGCTAATAAAAAGACCAATCATATAGATATCAAGTATATTCAGTCTAGCCCAGAATTCAGCTGATCTTTTCACAAAGGCACTTCCAACTACAATCTTTAGAAAGCACGTTCACAATATTAGAATGCGACATCTGCATACTATGTGAAGGAGAATTATACATATCAACCTTGAGGGGGAGAAAATCATACACTGTACTCTTTTTCCTTAAGCTAAAGTTTTTCCCACTGGGTTTTATTTAGCAAGGTTTTAACGAGGCAGTTGCAAAATATTGTTATTCAAGGGGGGAGTATTATGAATGTGAATGAATAATATATTGCTTGTGAATGAAACAATATATTGCTTGTGAGAGAATAGTACTCAAATAGTGAAAAGAAAATCTCTATATAAAGGGATTGAAATTCATTAATGAGAAGGTTAAGAAGAAAGAAGAAAAAAAATAGATTACTCTTCAAATTCTTTCAATATTATTGTTCACCAAATTCTCTCAAAACTCTCTCTAAATTCCTCTTAAAATCATTCTATTATAAAATATTTTTTCTTCTAATTAAATACTACTAAATTCAAGTTTAGTTTCTATAACAAATTAAGTAATTCAATCTTTATTTCACAACAGTTTTAATAATTATTTGAGGTATAAAAATGATTTTTATAAATTATCTAGTATTTTTAACTAATTAAAAACTATTTTTTGAAAATTATTTTCAAATTATCTATATATACTATTTTTGTAAATAAATGAGTTTTTAATGATTTTTAATATGTTTTAGGGCTAATTATGTAATTTGGATTTATAAAATGAATTTTGGTTAATATTTATGAATTTATCAAGAATTGTTGATTTTTTAATAATATTTTATTAAAATTAGGGTTTTTATTGTAATTATGGATGAAATAATTATTTTCAGTATTTTAAATATCTAATTTGTTATATTTTGATTTATAAAGGGTATTTTTGGCATTTTCATGTATTTTGTGTTTATCTCGTGAATTGTGAACCTCGGTCGGTAGAATTGTAGTTTGGGAGTCCGATCGAGGGGTTGTGAGACTGTGTATTTTCAAAGTGTGTGTTTTCTTGTAAGACCAGCTCTACTTTCTGAGTAGAGAGATTGTCCGTTTCACAGGGGAGGTTCTGCCGAATTTTTAGTAGAATTCTCATAAAACGTGACATCCGGTCGAATCCCTATTCCTATTCTGTGTCCAGTATTTTTAGATCGAGTCTCTAGAATTTCATTGGATTTATTCTAATTTTATGTTGTCGTTTGTTTGTTTAGTTGCGAAGAAGGGAGAAGAAGACGGCGTCGACGAGAGGTGAAGGGGGAGGCGCTTTGACGGCCAGCGATCGGAGGTTGCAGACGGTGAGGGTGCGAGAAGGTGATGACAGGGAGAGAGAATATAGGGAGAGGGTTGTTTTTGATATTTTTTGTATATATATATATATATATATTATATATATATATAATATTATATATATATATATATATATATATATATATATATAATACAATATAATAAAAAATTTAATAAACTATATAATATAATATACATTATTATATGTTACAATATTCACACACCACACATCTAAATATACACACATATATATATATATACACACATATATTAATATATATTAATAATATACACACATTTAATTAATATTAAACCCTAATTAATTATATGTGCATATATATATATATATATATAATATATATATATATATATATATATTATATATATATATATATATATATATATATATTAACTCATGAAATACATTTAAACAATGTAATTTATTAAAATATATTACGCACTAAATTAAATATTTATTAAAATAATATTTTCCAAAATAATAAACTTTAATACACACATTACGTAGAAAATTATAATTAAACGTAAAAACAATAATAATCATTCACAAAATGGTAAAATAATCAAATAAATTTTAAAAATTATTAACAATGAATATCCTATTTTAAAATAAAATAATTTAAAAACTCGGGTTATTACAAAATATACATTAAAAATTATTAAAAATCCATTTTATTACCAAAATAGTATATAATATATTATTTGAAAATAATTTTCAAAAATTAGTATTAATTAGTAAAAAAATAGTAAATAATTTGTAAAAATCATTTTAGTACCTCAAATAATATTAAAATAAATTAAACATAATATTTAACTAAAATTATCACAAAATTACACAATTAACCTTAATATTAAAAAATACACATTATATACAAATATTTCTAAAAAATTCTATAAATACATAAAAATTATTTTCTCAACATATATATCATTAATATCAACAAAAACATATAATTAACCAATAATTTCTACCAAAATATATATTTAACCTAATTTTTCAAAATTGACATAAACTTTAAAATTCATAAAAATTATATAATATTCTCAAAAATTAATTTCTCAACACTAAAATTAATAAAAATTAATATAACACCTAAAATCAAAAAATTTATAATTTTAATAATTAATTTACGAAAAATTAATAAAATAATAATAAAATATTCAAAAATTCACAAAAATCAAAATAAATTCTAAAAATCACACAAAAATTCATAGAGGTAGATTAAGCTAGTATAATCAACATTTGTAAAGGAATTTTTCATGAATCAACCATGAACATTCTAAAAAAAATTCAAATCCCCAATGCTTATAATCTAAAAATCACACACCACCCTACAAAACGCGATATCAATCGAAAAGAAGCTTGGATTTACACTCATCGGTGTCCAAGGAAGAGAAAGAGTCCGGTGGTGAGAAGAACGGTGACCGAAAATGGAGGGGTTGATGGAAAGCTTCACCTACGACCACTCATTGTCACAACTACTCAATAATGCCAGAGATGATGGTTGTAATAACCAAAGTTTTAAATTATTTTATTTTAAAATAGGATATACAGTATTAATAATTTTAAAATCCTATTTGATTATTTTACTATTTTGTAAATAATTATTATTGTTTTTACGTTTAAATATAATTTTCTACATAATTGTTTATATTACAGTTTATTATTTTAGAAATATTATTTTAATAATATTTAATTTGGTGCATAATATTTTAATATTATTATTTTAATAAATTACATTATTTAAATGTATTTTATGAGTTAATATATATATAAATGCACATATATAATTAATTAGGGTTTAAAATTAATTAAATGTGTGTATATTATTAATATTAATGTGTAATATATTAATATGTGTGTGTGTGTGTATATATATATATATATATATATATATATATATATATATATATATATATATATATATATATAAGTGTGAATATTGTATAATATAATAATATACATTATATTATATAGTTTATTAAATTTTTATTATATAGTATTATGAATAAATATGCATAATAACAAAAAAACCCCTCCCCCTATCACTTTCTCTCTCCTTGACCCCCATCCCCACCGTCTGTTTTTGCTGTTTGCCAGCCATCGGTGTGCCTCTAGCCCTTATGCCATCGACCACCTCCTCCCCGGCCAGCTCTGCCGCCTTCCCTCCCTTCTCTGGCGCCGGTGTTGACCTCAGTAGCCCGTTTTGCTCGAAATCATTTTCCTCTCTGTTCTCCTCCGTCCGGCCACCAAATCAAGTGTTTTCAGTGGCGTTGAATTCATGGAGCTTTGAGAAGGAAGATTTTGAGCTCCTTTTAGCCTGAAAATGTGATTTGATAGGGTTTCTAGCTCATTTTTTATTTCGGCCATTCTTGGTTTTTCAAAATTTTTTGATAATTTTTGCTTGATTTATGAGAAATCCTTTCACAAAAATTTTTCCCCTTAGCTCAATCTACATCCCTAAATTTTTGTGTAATTTTTGGAAATTATTTTGATTTTTGTGAATTTTTTATTATTTTATTATTTTCGTAAATTAATTAAATAAATTATGAAATTGTGATTTTTGGTGTTATTGGTAGTTAATATTAATTTTAGAATTTAATTTGTAAATTTTTTGAATTTTGTGTAATTTTTATTATTATTTTTATTTTATGTTAGTTTTGAAAAATAGGTTAAATATACATTTTGTTAGTAATTATTGATTAATTAAATGTATTTGTTGATTTTAATGAATAATATGTTGAGAAAATAATTTTTGTGTATTTATATAATTTTTATTTGATTTTTTACTAATATTAGTATTTTATGTGTATTTTTATATATTAGGGGTAATTTGGTAGTAATTTTAGTTAAATATTAAGTTTAATTGGCTTTAATAATTATTTGAGGTATAAAAATGATTTTTACAAATTATTTACTAATTAATACTAATTTTTGAAAATTATTTTCAAATTATATATAATATACTATTTTTGTAAATAAAAGGATTTTTTAGTAATTTTAAATATATGTTGGGACTAATTAAGAAATTTGGTTTTTGTAAAATGAATTTTTATTAAATTATATTGACTTATCTATAAATTTTGATTTTTAATAATATTATATTATTAATTAGGTTTTTAAGAAATTATTGGTAAAATAATTACTTTTGGTATTTTAATACTTAAATTGCTATATCTTGATATTTGAAGGGCATTTTTGGTATTTATTGAATTTTTATATATTTTATTGTATTATTGATCTTGTGTTGAATTATGGACCTTGGTTGGGGATTGTTAAAGTTTTAGATCCCAACTGAGGGTTGGTATTCGAAGTGTGCTTTTCTTGCAGGAGCAGCTCTACTTTTTAAGTAGAGAGATGTCCGTTTTACAAAAGAGGTTCTATCGAATTTTTGGTAGAATTCTCGTAAAATGTGACATCGGGTCTAATTCCGATTCTGTATCTGTTTGTGTTTAGGAATTCTAGATCGAATCTCTAAAAGCTTAAGTTAGATACATTCTAATATCGTGATCGTTTTTATTGTTTAGTTTTGCCAAGACCGAGGCCTAATGGACTAGGTGTGTCACGACCCAAACTAGGAGTCATGACCGACGCTAAGGAATGGGAATTCTTTCGAATTCGGAACCCATAGCAAGCCTAAGAAAATAAAATCATACAATAAATAAATAAAAGTACGACCGAATTAAAATTTTTCTGAATCAATAAATAAAATAAATACTCCAAATCCTTTTATAAATGAATACATATTCGTACAATGTTCAAATACAAATTCTCAGAGTATTTAATATCCAAAAAAATAATACACTTCCAAAAATTATAACACTACTACTGCAGTTTCTAGAATACAATTTATAGTTCAGAATATACATTTGAATAAAATAGCCGGGACTGAAGAACACCGGCGAGGAACTCTACAACTAAGGTCTGACGATATGGAATCTCCTGAAAAAAATAATTGAGGGGGGTCAGACCTCACTGAGTGAATTATTATACTATATATACATGCAATCTAAATCATAACAATCAGGCATTCTTATATATATATATATGTATATACACACATTTCACACGAATGCCAAACTTTGCTTTTATAAATATACTACATGTAGAAAATGTTTGTTTTAATTCATGAAGGATCCATAGAATCCCTAAATAATAACAACCTCAAACAATCCCATCATCACTCTAGTCATACAGGCTCACTTGATTCCAAATAGAACACTTATTCCAATCTGGACAGCAGACTGGCCCCGAGACACTAAGTCGATCGAGCTCCATCAGTCTGGCTGTCAGTGTGATTGGCCCTGAGACACTTGGTCAACCGAGCTCCAGCAATCACACTATCTATCATCTCACATCTCAATCAACCCAATAGATCATTCAATTCACTTATGGACAGTAGACTGGCCCCGAGACACTAAGTCAACCGAGCTCCAGCAGTCTGACTGTCAGTGTGATTGGCCCCGCAATCACACTATCTAACATACCATTAATCTTAGTCAAATCAATTAAATCAATTATAATCACCCAATTTTAACTCTCACTCAATCCTTATCTATCGTACCGGTACATACACGGTCCTAGTGCTGCCCACTAGGAAGCACGTTCTATTGATATCCTTCACTTCGAATAAATCATTCATTCGGAAAATAATTAATGTAGAACAATATTCATAATAGTAAAACCAGCCATATATATATATATATGTCAAATAAAATATGAAATAAACTAAAGATAAATCATTAATATAGTTAAAAATAATTTAAATGAGTAACAATAATATAACATGCATTTCTTAAAAATATACTTAAATATGCAAAAGATATACTCTAAGTACACAAATCATTTAATAAAACATTTATGTATAAATATTCATTTAAATACGTGTTTGTGTTTAACATATATTCACAAATATACTAAAAATAAACCTAATTATCTAGCATGCATATATTAAAAATAAACCCTAAATATACCACTAATGTGCTAGGTTTAATTTAATAATAAAACATTTATTTATTTGGAAATAAATCAAAAATATACCAAAAATAAACTTAAAAATAATTTAAGTGTAGGTTTATAATTTAACATGCAATTATTTAAGAATAAACCTAAAATCTACTAAAACTATACCTAAGGTATACTAATCATTTAATAAAATAATTATGTCTAAGTGTACATTTTAAAACATGTGTATATTACTCAAATGTATTAAATCTAAACCTAATTTTTTAATGTGCATATATCAAATTAACATGCATAATTATTTAATATGCATATATATAAAAATGCAACCCTAGATATACCAAAAATATTATAATTTAAATCATTTTTAAAACATACAATGAAAATGAAAAATTTTAAATAATGCACCCTATATGCAATGCATATATATACAGTATAATAACTCACATGTTAGCGCTCCTCGAGACAAACTCGGCGGGCCTGGTCCGTTAGGCCTCGGTCTCGGCGCAGCTAGACAAATAAATGACAACATGAAATCAACATAAATTTAACGAAAATTCTAAAGACTCGATCTAGAATTTTAGACACAGAATTAGAATAGGAATTTGACCGGGTATCGCGTTTTACGAGAATTCTACCGAAAATCCTGCAGAACCTCCCCTATAAAACGGACATCTCTCTACTCAAAGAGTAGAGCCGGTCCTGCAAAGAAATACACTTCGGAATAAACACAGAATTACAACCAAAATCCCTCGGTCGGACTCCAAACTACAATTCACCGACCGAGGTTCACAGTTCACAGAATATTTATAAAATACCGAAAATGCCCTTATATAATAAAAATACATTTTATAAATCCAAATTACGTAATTAACCCTAAAACATACTAAAAATCAATAAAAACCCATTTATTTAGAAAAATAGTACATTATATATAATTTGAAAATAATTTACGAAAAATAGTTTTAATTAGTTAAAAATACTAAAAATTTGCAGAAATCATTTTTATAGCTCAAATAATTATTAAAACCAATTTAATTATATTTTTAACCAATTTAGTGTAAAATTACCAAAATACCCCTATATATATATTCACTATAAATTTTCAAAAATTCACCAAAAATTATATAATTACTCAAAAATTAATTTCTCAACATATAACTCAATAATATCAATAAATATACTCAATTTACCAATTTATTTCAATTAAACACATAGTTAACCCTATTTTTTAAAATTACATAAACTTAATAAATTCCAAATAAATACATAAAAAATCACAAAAATTACAAATAAATTTCTATAATTCATTTCAACTCCTATAATCACCATAAACTACAATTTCATAATTTGATTAATTAATTTTCGAAAATTAGAAAATAATAATAAAATAATAAAAATTCACAAAAATTAAAATAAATTCAAAAAATTCTAAAAAAATTACATCATGTAGATTAAGCTTCCAGGAACAAATTTTGTGACGGAATTTTTCATGAATCAATCAAATTGAAGCTAAAAAAAATTCAAAACCCAAAATGGCTGATTTGAAGAAATTGAAACCTAAGCAATTCTAGACCAAATCAAGTGAAAAAAATCTTGGAATCACACTCACCAGAGCTCAAGGAGAAGATAGAGACCAACAACATCAAATTTGGTGGCCGGAAAGTACTTGATCGGAGCTAAGTTGATTTTTGGCTCATTGATGAAAATCCTGCCAAAACTCATCGAAAAAGAGTGTTTCAAGTGGTGGAAATGGCTGGAGGTGGAGGAGGAAGGCTGAGGGGCATAGTAATAGCAAGAAAACCAGCTTGAAAGTGGCTGGAAATGGTGGAAATGGCATTGGGAAGAAGAAGATGCAGGAGGGGCAAAATCGTAAATAAGGCAACTTTTGTTTTTTTGTTTTTTTATTTTGATTAAAATTTGTGTATATGTGTATATATATATATGTCTACACTATATTATAGTAATATATATATTCCCACACATAAATAATACTCACCACACAAATATTTTAATATATTTAATAATTTATACACTTAAAATTAATTATTACAAAAATTAAATAATAAAATTAAGAAAATTAATTAAGCTCTAATTAATTTAAATAAATACACATATATACATTTTATTTTAGCAGTTTAAAATTATATATGAGTTCATGCAAATTCATAAAACTAGTCAAAATAAATAGTATTAAATTATTTACATGTCAATTTTCCCGAAAATACAATTCCCGGGAAAATTTTACGTAAAGTACTTAAAATAATATAAAATAATTAAAATTAGCTTTAAACAAACAACAAACTCATAAAATATCATAAATATATATACAAAAATTATTAACACTGCATATCCCGATGCAGTATAAAAATATTTAAAAATTCGGGATATTACAAGGTGTAATATCCCGGATTTTAAATAATTTTAAACTGCATCGGGATATGCAGTGTTAATAATTTTTATAGATATTTATGATTATTTAATGTAATATCCCGTGTTTTTAAATATTTTAATACTGCATCGGGATATGCAGTGTTAATAATTTTTGTATATATATTATGATATTTTTACGAGTTGATATGTATTTAAAACCTATTTTAATTATTGTGTATTATTTAAAGTCCTTTACGTAAAATTTTCCCGGGACTTACATTTTCGGGGAAATTTTCACGTAAATATTTTATTATTAATTATTTTAAATAGATTTACGGACTTGCATGAACTCATATATATTTTTAAAGTACTAAATAAAATATATATGTGTATTTATTTAATTAATTGGGGTGTAATAAATTACCCTAATATTTTATTATTTATTTATCACGACCCAAAACAATGGCCATGACCGGCGCTAGGGAACGGGAATTCTTTCGAATCCGGAACCCGTAGCAAGCCTAAAAATAAAATAAAATATGCAATAGTAACAATAACAGTAATATATATATGCAGCGGAAATAAAAATCTTAAATATCATAATAACATTTTCATCACTGGATTTGAATGAAATCTCATCACATATATAAAATCCCTTTAATACAATCCAGTTTCAACATAATACATCTCTTTAAATAAAATACATAAAATCCAATACTTTAATTCACAACTACTGCAGTGTCTAGATAAAATAAATAAGACTCAAGTAAATAATTTACATAAAGAAGCCGGGGCGGAAGAAATCCGGCGTATCGACCTGCTACTGAGGTCTGAAGAAGTTGACTCTCCTGAAAAATAGTCAACGGAGGGGAGTCAGACCTCACTGAGTGAATTACTATAATATATATATACATACACACTAAGTGATAATGCATACAGTCAACAATATATATGTAATATGTAAATATATACATGCAAATTCACACAGATGCAGAAAAATATTTTTTTTATATATTTTATTGAAAATCCCAGTTTATGAAGGATCACATAGAACCCTAGAATATCGCAACCTTAAAAATAGTGTTAGACAACACTCTAGCCATACAGGCTCACTTAATCCAAATATATCCACTTAATCCATTTAGATAGTAGACTGGCCCCGAGACACTAAGTCAACCGAGCTCCAGCAGTCTGACTGCCAGTGTGATTGGCCCCGAGACACTTGGTCAACCAAGCTCCAGCAATCACACCTCCAATCCATGTCTCACAATATCAATAATCACATCAAATCAATATCCACAAATAAGTTAGTATTATAGCCTAAATACTATAGGCGTATCGGTACGTACTCGGTCCTAGTGCTGCCCACTAGGTAGCACGTTCTATCGATATCCTTCATCATTAAATATAAAACATTCATTCACAAAAAATAAATGATGCATGAATGTAAATGAAATAACAATATAATCCATATATATACCAGAAATATACCAAAAGTAACCCAGGTATATTTCGAGTATATATACGTCAAATGAATTTAATCAAATTATAAATTAAGTTGGAAATATATTTAAAAACATTTTAAGTATATTTTATTTACAAAACATGCATATAATTTAATATATACCAAAAATAAACCAAAAATATACTTAAATACAAATCATATTATTTATGCATTTTAATCGAAATAGAATATATATTTCTAAATCATGCATCTTAGGCATATATATATAGTATAGTAACTCACCTAATGCGCTCCACGAGACAAGTCCGACGGGCCTGGTCCACTAGCCCTCAGTCTCGGCGCAACTAAACAAGCAATAAATAATCGACATCAGAATAAACCTAATAGAAATCCTAAAATTCAATCTAGAATATTTAAATACGAAAACAGAATTAGGGTTTGACTGGACATCACGTTTTACGAGAATTCTACCGAAAATCCGATAGAACCTCCCTTGTAAAACGGACATCTCTCTACTCAAAAGAGTAGAGCCGACCCTGCAAGGAAATACACTTCGAAAATAAACACCACATCTCATTCACAACCCCTCGGTCGGACTTCAAACTACAATCTACCGACCGGGGTCCACAAACACAGAATAATTCCAGATATACCAAAAATACCCTTAAAAATAGAAATTCATTTTATAAGTAGAAATTACATAATTAACCTTAAAACACAGTAAAAACCGATAAAAACTCATTTTATTAGTAAAACCGTATATTATATATATAATTGAAAATAATTCATGAAAAATAGTTTTAATTAGGTTAAAAATACCAATTAATTTGTAGAAATCATTTTTATACCTTAAATAACTATTAAAACCAATTAAATTACATTTTTAGCCAATTTAGGGTAAAATTACCAAAATACCCCTATATATATAAATATACTATAATTACTTCAAAAATTCACCAAAAATTATACAACTATCCAAAATTAATTTTCTTAACATATTTATCAATAATATCAATAATTAAACTCAATTATCCATTTAATTTCAAAAAAAAACACATTTAACCTAATTTTCCCAAAATTCCATAAACTTCAATAATTCAAAATAAATACTTAGAAATTCATAAAAATTCCAAATAAATTCCTATAATTCATTTAAACACCTAATTTAACCATAAACTCCAATTTCATAATTTAAATAATTAATTTCCGAAAATTAGAAAATAATATTAAAATATTCAAAAATACCCAAAAATCCAAAAAATCTCCAAAAATTCTACAAAAATTCATACATGTATATTGAGCTACTAGTAACAACATTTGTGAAGGGAGTTTTCATGAATCAATCAATTCGAAGCTCAAAAAAAATTGAAAACCCTAATGTGACCGAATTGGAAAAATCAAAACCTAAGCAAATCTAAACCATTTTAGCTCAAACCAAAGCTAGAATCACACTCACCGGAGCTCAAGGAGAAGAAAGAGACTAGCGGTGTCGAAAATGGTGGCCGAAAATGAGAGAAACGGCAAAGGGACAATTTTCGACCAAAAGAGGAAAATGGGGCTGCTGGCGCCGGGGGAAGGGGAGCTGCTGGCGGCGGGGGGGAGGGTTGGGAACGGGCGGTGGCAAGCCGGGAGGCACACCGACGGTAGGTGACCGGAGTTGCAGACGGTGAGGGGTGGGGTGGGTGGGTCGGGTGCGGGAGAGAAAGAAAGAAGAAGAAGAAGAAAAAAAAAAGAAAAAGAAAGAAAAGAAAAAGAAAAAAAAAAAGAAAAAAAAAAAGAAAAAAAATGAAATAATTTTAATAATTTAATAATAAATAAAATAATTAAATAATAATAAATTAATAAATAAATAATAAAATATTAGGGTAATACATTAAACCCTAATTAAATAAATATACAGACACATGCTTTATTTAGTATTTTAAAAATATGTATGAGTTCATGCAAGTCCGAAAATACATTTAAAATAATTAATAATACATTGTTTACGTGAAAATTTCCCCGAAAATGCAAGTCCCGGGAAAATTTTACGTAAAACACTGGAAATAATACACAGTAATTAAAATAGGTTTTAAATACATATTAACTCGTAAAAATATCGCATATATATTCAAAATTTATTAACACTGCATATCCCGGTACAGTGTAAAAATATTTTAAAAACACGGGATATTACAGTCTTCCCCCCCTTACAAGAATTCATCCCCGAATTCTAGAAAACAAGATCAAGAAGGAAAGAGATACGGGTAAGAAGCTCGCATCTCAGCTTCAGTCTCCCACGTATGCTCTTCAACTCTGTCGCTATGCCACAGAACCTTGACCATCGGAATCTGTTTCGATCGCAACTGTCGAACTTGATAATCTACGATCGCCACAGGTTCTTGCACAAACGTCAAATCTTCACTCACTTCTACACTGTCAGGTTGCAACATGTGTGAAGGGTCTGAGATATACTTCCTTAACATCGAGATATGAAATACTGGATGAACTTGTGACATACTCGGAGGCAAATCCAACAGATATGCAACAGTGCCAACTCTCTCCAGAATCTCAAACGGTCCAATATATCTCGGTGCTAACTTACCCTTCCTTCCAAATCTCATCACACCCTTCATCGAAGATACCTTTAGAAAAAACAAAATCTCCAACCTGAAACTCCACATCTCTGTGCCTAGGATCCGCATAACTCTTCTATCTACTAATTACGGTCTGTAGTCTGCGCTTAATCACGATGACTTTCTCTACAGCATCCTGAACCATCTCTGGTCTAATCAAAGCTCTCTCACCTATCTCATCCCAACTCAACGGGGATCTACACTTCCTTCCATACAACGCCTCATATGGTGCCATGCCAATACTGCTATGGTAGCTGTTATTATATGCAAACTCAACAAGCGACAAATGATCATCCCAGCTACCTCCCAAATCCAGGACACACATCCTTAACATATCTTCCAGTGTCTGGATCGTCCTCTCAGACTGACCATCTGTCTGAGGATGAAAAGCAGTACTAAAATCTAACCTAGTGCCCATCGCTTCCTGCAACTTCTGCCAAAAACGAGAAGTAAACACCGAACCTCTATCTGACACAATGGACACAGGTACTCCATGAAGGCATACAATATGCTTCACATACAACTTCGCCAATCTAGCAACTGAATATGTGGCTTTCACGGGCAAGAAATGTGCAGACTTCGTCAACCTGTCTACGATCACCCAGATGGAATCGTATCCATCCTTTCGAACGAGGGTAAACCGACCACAAAATCCATAGTTATCCTTTCCCACTTCCACTCGGGAATAGGAAGAGGCTGAAGCTTCCTAGAAGGCTTCTAATGTTCGGCTTTCACTTGCTGACACGTCAAGCACTTCGCAACATAATCAGCGACATCCTTCTTCAATCCATCCCACCAGTATAGATCTCTGATACTGTGGTACATCTTAGTAACACCTGGATGTACGCTGTAGGATGTAGAATGTGCTTCCTCTAAAATCTCCTTTCTCAAGTCATCCACATCGGGAACACACAATCTACTACTGATCCACAACACACCATCATCATCGAGTGTGAAATCAGTGAACTTCCCTGCTCTAACATTCTCTGCAAGCTCTTCTAGAATAGGATCTCGGCTCTGAGCTGCTTTAATCCTATCCCTCAGTACAGATCGCACTTTAAACTGAGCTAGCAGTCCACCTGATCTACTAATCTTCATCATCAGACCTTGATCCACTAACAAATGCAATTCCTGGATCAATGGTCTTCTCTCAACACTGATGTGAGCAAGACTACCTGAGGACTTCCTACTCAAGGCATCTGCTACCACATTAGCTTTACCCGGATGATATAATATCTCACAATCATAATCCTTCAACAATTCTAACCATCTTCTCTGCCTCAGATTCAAATCTCTCTGCTGAAAAATGTACTTAAGGTTCTTGTGATCAGTAAATATCTCACAAGTCACCCCGTACATATAATGTCTCCAAATCTTCAAAGCAAAGATCACTACAGCCATCTCAAGATCATGTGTAGGATAGTTCTGCTCATGTTTCTTCAACTGCCTCGAAGCATAGGCTATCACCCTTCCATTCTGCATCAACACACAACCAAGACCAATTCTAGAAGCATCACAGTAAACTGTGAACTTATCCACACTATTAGGCAAAGCTAATACTGGCACTGTGGTCAGCTTCTCCTTCAACAACTGAAAACTATTCTCACAAGCTTCTGACCACTCAAATCTAACATTCTTCTGAGTCAAGCGAGTCATAGGGGCTGCTATTCTAGAAAAAATCCTACACAAATCGCCTATAATACCCTGCTAAACCCAGAAAACTCCGAATCTCTATAACAGAAGTAGGTCTAGGCCATTTAGATACTACCTCAATCTTCTGTGGATCAACTTGAATACCTTCTTTAAACACTACGTGTCCAAGAAAAGAAACACTCTCCATCCAAAAATCACACTTTGAGAATTTAGCATAAAGCTGATGATCTCTCAGTGTCTGTAGTACAATCCTCAAATGATATACATGCTCCTCCATACTCCTCGAATATACCAGTATATCATCAATGAAGACTACTACAAAACTGATCCACATACGGTCCTGAATACTCTGTTCATCAAGTCCATAAAAGCTGCTGGTGCATTAGTCAAACCAAAAGACATCACCAGAAACTCATAATGGCCATATCGAGTGCGGAATGCTGTCTTAAGAATATCAGATTCACTAATCCGCAACTGATGATAACCCGACCTCAAGTCAACTTTAGAAAAGAACTGTGCACCCTGTAACTGATCAAACAAATCATCTATCCTCGGGAGAGGATACTTGTTCTTCACCGTTACCTTATTTAGTTCTCTGTAGTCAATGCACAGTCTTAGGGTACCATCCTTCTTCTTCACAAACAGGATTGGTGCACCCCAAGGAGAAACACTAGGTCTGATAAAACCTTTATCCAACAACTCTTGTAACTGCTCCTTCAGCTCTCTCAACTCTGCAGGAGCCATATGATAGGGGTGGCATAGATATAGGAGTAGTACCTGGTACCACATCTATACAGAACTCAATCTCTCTATGAGGTGGGTAAACCTGACAACTCCTTAGGAAAAACATCAGGAAACTCACAAGCAACAGGAACATCTGTGAGTGACAACTTCTCCATTGAAGTATCCCTGACCAATGCCAAATATCCCTGACAACCTTTCCTCAACAACTTCCTAGCCGTAAATAGCAGAAATAAGATTCTGAGGTGCTGAACTCCTATCACCAACAAACTTAAACTCTTCTTCATCGGGAATTCTAAAAGTCACCTCCTTATTCCTGAAATCTACCAAGGCATAGTGCTGAGATAACCAATCTATTCCCAAAATAACATCAAACTCTATCACATCCAACAATATCAAATCAGCGGGTAATTCTCTATCTCCCATGAGAACTGGACAACCAGAAAGAACAATATCGGCGGTCCAAGGAATCACTCAGAGGAGTGGCAACAGACAAAGGAAAAGCCATCCTCGAAGCTTGCCAACAAGATTTAGAAGCAAAAATGGGAGAAACAAACGAATGCGTGGCACCCGGATCAAATAAAACCCAAGCATCCAGGTAACAAACAGAAACAATACCTGCCACGACTGCATTAGATGCCTGAGCATCCTACTGAGTAAGATGAAAGACTCTGGCCGGACCTCGACCTCCCTACTGACTGGTAGAAGCCTGGCCAACACCTCTGGCACCTCCTCTAGTACCTCTACCACGACTCTGCTGTGGAACAAACTGAGTGGAACTCTGATGTTGGACTGGTGGTAACTGAAATGGCACGGGTGCAGCACTAGCAATCGACTGCTGTGGGAATCACGGAATCTGCTGCTGCTGATATCCGGAATAAGGACACGATCTGGCAAAATGTCCTATCTGCCCGCATCTGAAACATGTCAATGGTGTCAGATAACACGGTCCCTGATGGACTCTACCACAAGTCTGACAAACACTGGCCGCTGATCTGGAACTATGACTACTGCTGCTGCTCGAAGCACCTGATCCAAATCTGAACGATCTACGCTGACCTGCACGGCCATGTCTACTACTCCGATGCACTCGCTGCTGCTGTCTCTGACTCTACTGAGTCGGACCTCGATGCTGACTACTCGAACTAACATGAAAACTCGAATACGGAGTAGCCTACGATCCACTCGACTGAACTCCCCAACTGGGTAGTAATCAGGCATCGCTCCCTGCCTAACTAGTCTCAGCTCAATCTCCTTAGCCAACTCAATCACAGACTCGAGAGTAAGGCCTGCTGTAGGCATACCAGCAAAAGCTGAACCTAAACCAGTAACATATATAGTAACCGTGAAATACTGATCTCGCATCAGATCCTCAGCATATCTACCCAGATGAAGAAACTCTCGGGTATACTCCTCTATAGATCGATCTCCACGAGAAATACTGGTCAGACGGAGATGATAGCTCAAACGAAGAGGCTCTGGACAGAATCTCCTCATGAATCGCTCTCGAAACTGAGCCCATGTCATCGTCATCATATAGGGCTAGATCATCTGAATGAACCAATCTAGAGCTGGTCCCTCGACAGATAACTCAACGATCATGATCCACTGATACTCGGTATGAGCAGTCCGAGTCCTAGTCTCAATCGCATGCAGAAAATCTAACGGATCAGAAGTACCATCGAAAGCAATCCTGCCAACTCGGGCATAGAACAAAGCTGCCTCAGGGTCAGACATACCCTGCTGATAGGCAGGGCTGAATAGGCTGAACAACTGGAGGAACAAGAACATCAAATTCAGGCTCTACAGGCTCCTCGTCCTATAACTCTCTCTGCCTACGGTGACCTACCGCTCCTTGAGGTCTACCTCTGCCACGACCTCTATGTCTAACTGGCTGCTCAGGAGGTAAAACCTCATCCTGAAAAGACTCATCATCCTCGGCCTCAACGACCGGTGGAGCGACATGCGCTCGCCTCCTCATTCTGAAAAGACAAACGAAAAAATTCATACAAAATAGACAACATAGGAATAATGCTGAAAACTACAGCAAGGAATACTTATCAAGACATACTCGAACCTAATACACTGCAGTAGTCCAACAGAAAACACAACTTTAAAACTAGGGCCACAACTCTCATAACTAAGCCCTGACACAGAACCCTGCTCTGATACCAACTTTGTCATGACCCAAAACAGGGGCCATGACCGGCGCTAGGGAACGGGAATTCTTTCGAATCCAGAACCCGTAGCAAGCCTAAAAATAAAATAAAATATGCAATAGTAACAATAACAGTAATATATATATGCAGCGAAAATAAAAATCTTAAATATCATAATAACATTTTCATCACTGGATTTGAATCAAATCTCATCACATATATAAAATCTCTTTAATACAATCCAGTTTCAACATAATACATCTCTTTAAATAAAATACAAAAAATCCAATACTTTAATTCACAACTACTGCAGTGTCTAGATAAAATAAATAAGACTCAAGTAAATAATTTACATAAAGAAGCCGGGGCGGAAGAAATCCGGCGTATCGACCTGCTATTGAGGTCTGAAGAAGTTGACTCTCCTGAAAAATAGTCAACGGAGGGGAGTCAGACCTCACTGAGTGAATTACTATAATATATATATACATACACACTAAGTGATAATGCATACAGTCAACAGTATATATGTAATATGTAAATATATACATGCAAATTCACACAGATGCAGAAAAATATTTTTTTTATATATTTTATTGAAAATCCCAATTTATGAAGGATCACATAGAACCCTAGAATATTACAACCTTAAAAATAGTGTTAGACAACACTCTAGCCATACAGGCTCACTTAATCCAAATATATCCACTTAATCCATTTAGACAATAGACTGGCCCCGAGACACTAAGTCAACCGAGCTCCAGTAGTCTGACTGACAGTGTAATTGGCCCCGAGACACTTGGTCAACCGAGCTCCAGCAATCACACCTCCAATCCATATCTCACACATATCAATAATCACATCAAATCAATATCCATAAATAAGTTAGTATTATAGCCTAAATACTATAGGCGTACCGGTACGTACTCGGTCCTAGTGCTGCCCACTAGGTAGCACGTTCTATCGATATCCTTCATCATTAAATATAAAACATTCATTCACAAAAAATAAATGATGCATGAATGTAAATGAAATAACAATATAATCCATATATATACCAAAAATATACCAAAAGTAACCCAGGTATATTTCGAGTATATATACGTCAAATGAATTCAATCAAATTATAAATTAAGTTGGAAATATATTTAAAAACATTTTAAGTATATTTTATTTACAAAACATGCATATAATTTAATATATACCAAAAATAAACCAAAAATATACTTAAATACAAATCATATTATTTATGCATTTTAATCGAAATAGAATATATATTTCTAAATCATGCATCCTAGGCATATATATATAGTATAGTAACTCACCTAATGCGCTCCACGAGACAGGTCCGACGGGCCTGGTCCACTAGCCCTCGATCTCGGCGCAACTAAACAAGCAACAAATAATCGACATCAGAATAAACCTAATAGAAATCCTAAAATTCAATCTAGAATATTTAAATACGAAAACAGAATTAAGGTTCGAATGGACATCACGTTTTATGAGAATTCTACCAAAAATCCAGCAGAACCTCCCCTGTAAAACGGACATCTCTCTACTCAAAAGAGTAGAGCCGACCCTGCAAGGAAATACACTTCGAAAATAAACACCACATCTTATTCACAACCCCTCGGTCGGACTTCAGACTACAATCTACCGACCGGGGTCCACAAACACAAAATAATTCCAGATATACCAAAAATACCCTTAAAAATAGAAATTCATTTTATAAGTAGAAATTACATAATTAACCTTAAAACACAGTAAAAACTGATAAAAACTCATTTTATTAGTAAAACCGTATATTATATATATAATTGAAAATAATTCACGAAAAATAGTTTTAATTAGTTAAAAATACCAATTAATTTGTAGAAATCATTTTTATACCTTAAATAACTATTAAAACCAATTAAATTACATTTTTAGCCAATTTAGGGTAAAATTACCAAAATACCCCTATATATATAAATATACTATAATTACTTCAAAAATTCACCAAAAATTATACAACTATCCAAAATTAATTTTCTCAACATATTTATCAATAATATCAATAATTAAACTCAATTATCCAATTAATTTCAAATAAAAACACATTTAACCTAATTTTCCCCAAAATTCCATAAACTTCAATAATTCAAAATAAATACTTAGAAATTCATAAAAATTCCAAATAAATTCCTATAATTCATTTCAACACCTAATTTAACCATAAACTCCAATTTCATAATTTAAATAATTAATTTCCGAAAATTAGAAAATAATATTAAAATATTCAAAAATACCCAAAAATCCAAACAATCTCCAAAAATTCTACAAAAATTCATACATGTAGACTGAGCTACTAGGAACAACATTTGTGAAGGGAGTTTTGAATCAATCAATTCGAAGCTCAAAAAAATTGAAAACCCTAATGTGACCGAATTGGAAAAATCGAAACCTAAGCAAATCTAAACCATTTTAGCTCAAACCAAAGCTAGAATCACACTCACTGGAGCTCAAGGAGAAGAAAGAGACCGGCGGTGTCGAAAACGGTGGCCGAAAATGAGAGAAACGACAAAGGGACAATTTTTGGCCAAAAGAGGAAAATGGGGCTGCCGGCGTCGGGGAAGGGAGCTGCTGGTGGTGGGGGACGGCTGGGAACAGCGGTGGCAAGCCGGGAGGCACATCGACGATAGGTGACCGGAGTTGCAGACGGTGAGGGGTGGGGTGGGTGGTCGGGCGCGGGAGAGAAAGAAAGAAGAAGAAGAAGAAGAAAAAAAAGAAAAAGAAAGAAAAGAAAAAGAAAAGAAAAAGAAAAAAAAAGAAAATAATTTTAATAATTTAATAATAAATAAAATAATAAAATAATAATAAATTAATAAATAAATAATAAAATATTAGGGTAATACATTAAACCCTAATTAAATAAATATACACACACATGCTTTATTTAGTATTTTAAAAATACGTATGAGTTCATGCAAGTCTGAAAATACATTTAAAATAATTAATAATACATTGTTTACGTGAAAATTTCCCCGAAAATGCAAGTCCCGGGAAAATTTTACGTAAAACACTGGAAATAATACACAGTAATTAAAATAGGTTTTAAATACATATTAACTCGTAAAAATATCGCATATATATTCAAAATTTATTAACACTGCATATCCCGGTACAGTGTAAAAATATTTTAAAAACACGAGATATTATTAATTTGTTTTAATATTATTTAATTATTTTTTTAAGGTGTATTAAATTTTAAAATATTAAATTATTAGTGTGTGGTGTATATTTAATGTGTGTAATTTAATATTGTTTTAATATATAGTATAAAGTATATATATATATATACATATATACATTTAATATTTAACAAAAAATTAAAGTTTGATATAATTACCAAATTGCCACCCGAGCTTCTCCCTCACTCCCAATCACTTCCCTCACTGTTCTGGTCGCTGCCACCTCGATTTCTTGCCGTTGGTGTGCCATCCGACGTGCCACCTCCTTCCTCAGCCTCTTCAGCCGCTTGTTGCAGCCGTTTCCGACGTCTGGAGGTCGATTTCGATCGGAGAAGCCGAAAATGGGAGCAACATCGTTCGTGGCGATTCCGGCCACCATTTTCAACACCGCCGGTCTCTTTCTTCTCCTTGAGATCCGGTGAGTGTGATTCCAAGATTTTTTTCACTTAAAATGGTCTTTATTTTCTTAGGTTTTGATTTTTCGAATTCGGCCTATTAGGGTTCTTGAATTTTTTGAACTTTAATTTGATTGATTCATGAAAAATTCATTCACAAATGTTGTTCTCCTTAGCTTAATCTACATGTGTGAATTTTTTTAGAATTTTTGGGAATTATTTTGATTTTTGGGTATTTTTGAATATTTTAATATTATTTTCTAATTTTCGAAAATTAATTAATTAAATTATGAAATTGTGTTATGATAATTATAGGTGTTGAAATGAATTATAGAAATTTATTTGGAATTTTTATGAATTTCTATGTATTTATTTTGAATTTAATTAGTTTATGGAATTTTTGAAAAATAGGGTTAATTGTGTTTTTAATTGAAATTAATTGGTTAATTGAGTTTAATTATTGATAAATATATTTAGAAAATTAATTTTGGATAATCATACTATTTTTGGTGAATTTTTGAAGTAATTATAGTATATTTATATATATAGGGGTATTTTGGTAATTTTACACAAAATTGGCTAAAAATGTAATTTAATTGGTTTTAATAATTATTTAAGGTATAAAAATGATTTCTACAAATTATTTAGTATTTTTAATTAATTAAAACTATTTTTCGTGAATTATTTTCAATTATATATATAATATACGATTTTTCTAAATAAAATGTGTTTTATCGGTTTTTACTGTGTTTTAAGGTTAATTATGTAATTTCTATTTATAAAATGAATTTCTATGTTATAAGGGTATTTTTGGTAATTCTGAAATTTATTCTGTGATTGTGGACCCCGGTTGGTAGACTGTAGTTTGGAGTCCGACCGAGGGGTTGTGAATGGATTGTTGTGCCTGTTTTTCAAAGTGTGTTTCTTTGCAGGGGCCGGCTCTACTCTTTGAGTAGAGAGATGTTTGTTTTACAGGGGAGGTTCTGTCGAATTTTCGATAGAATTCTCGTAAAACGTGATATTCGGTCGAACCCTAATTTTGATTTTGTGTTTAATATTCTAGATCGAGTTTCTAGGACTTTCTGTTAGGTTTATTCTGATTTCTATCGTTATTGTTTGTTTAGTTGCGCCGAGACCGAGGCCTAGTGGACTAGGCCCGTCAGACCCATCTCGAGGAGCGCATTAAGTGTGAGTTACTATTTTATATATATGCTTTAGGATGCATGATTTTAGAAATATATGTTTTATTTTGATTAAATATGCATAAATAATATGATTAGTATTTAAGTATATCTTTAGTTTATTTTTGGTTTATTTTTGGTATATATTAAATTATATGCATGTTTTATTAATAAATTATATTTAAAATGTTTTTAAATATATTTCTAGCTTAATTTGTAATTTGATTGGATTTATTTGACGTATATATATACTCGAAATATACCTGGTTTACTTTTGGTATATTTCCAGTATATATATGGTTTATATTGTTATGTTATTTAAATTCATGCATCATTTATTTGTGAATGAATGTTTTATATTTATTATTGAAGGATATCAATAGAACGTGCTACCTAGTGGGCAGCACTAGGACCGAGTACGTACCAGTACACTTATAGCATTTAGGCTATATTACTAACCTATTTGTGGATATTATTTGGATATGATTATTTGATGTGTGAGATATGGTTTGGAGGTGTGATTGCTGGAGCTCGGTTGACCAAGTGTCTCGGGGCCAATCACATTGACAGTCAGACTACTGGAGCTCGGTTGACTTAGTGTCTCGGGGCCAGTCTATTGTCTAAATGGAATAAGTGAATATATTTGGAATAAGTGAACCTGTATGGCTAGAGTGTTGTCTAACACTATTTTGAGGTTGCGATTTTCTAGGGTTCTATTTGATCCTTCATAAACAATGTTTTTCAATAAAATATATAAAATGATTTTACTACATCTGTGTGTATTTGCCTGTATATATACATATTAGATATATACTATTGATTGTATGCATTGTCATTTAGTGTGCATGTATATACATTATAGTAATTCACTCAGTGAGGTCTGACTCCCCTCCGTTGACTAATTTTTTAGGAGAGTCATCATCTTCAGACCTCAGTAGCAGGCTTGTACGTCGGATTTCTTCCGCCCCGACTTCTTTATGTAAACTGCTTCTATGAGTCTTGAGTTTTATTTTATCTAGACACTGCAGTAGTCATTAAATTATTAAAGAGATGTTGTATTATATTTGAACTGGATTTGTATTAAAAGAGTTTATATATATATATGAGATGATGATTTAATTTAAATCCAGTTGGTGTAAATGTTATTGTGATATTTATGATTTTTATTTCCGCTGCATTATATATTGTTATTATTATTGCATGTTTTATTTTATTTTTAGGCTTGCTACGGGTTCCGGATTCGAAAAAATTCCCGTTCCCTAGCGCCGGTCATGGCCCTATTTTGGGTCGTGACATTTAATGAGTTTGTTATTTATTAAGTCATTTTTATTTATTTTTAATTATTTTAAGTCCTTTATGTAAAATTTTCCCGAGATTTACATTTTTAGGAAAATAAAATCTAACTAATTATTTATTTATTTACGCTAGCTAGTTTTATTAAATCACATGTCATTATGCATGATTATATTTTGCATGTTATTATATATACATATACATGTATATATATATATTTCACATTTTTAGGGTTAATTATTATTTAATTATGTACATATTATATAGTTTTATTATTATTATCATGTGATATATATAAGTTATTGAATTTACAAAAATTGCCATCCACCCCTAAACCTCCATTCCCGTTGTCCTTTCCCCCTTCTCACCACTACGCAACGCCGTTCCCTCACCATCACTGTGCTTCCTGGCGTGCCACCACCATTTCTAGCCTGCTCCGCCACCTACCACCTTCTTCTCCGACGTGGTTTGGCCGAATTTTCAATGAGAAGCTGAAAATCAACCCTAACTCTGATCGACATGATTTCAACCACCATTTTGAGCCCCACCGGTCTCTATCTCTTCTTGAGCTCCGGTAAGTGCATTTCCAAGCTTTGTTTCAATTGAAATGGTCTAGATTTCCCTAGGTTTTGATTTATCATTTTCGGCCATTTAGGGTTTTTGATTTTTTTGAGCATCGATTTGGTTGATTCATGCAAACTTCCTTCACAAACATTAATCCTAGTAGCTTAATCTAGCTCTATTAATTTTTTAGAATTTTTGGCAATTATTTTGATTTTAGTGAATTTTTGATTATTTTATTAATATTTTCTAATTTTCGCAATTTAATTAAATAAATTATGAAATTGTGTTTTATGGTGTTTATAGGTGTTGAAATGCATTTTCTAAATTTATTTGTAATTTTGTGATTTTTATATAATTATTTTGAATTTGTTTAGTTTATGTAATTTTGGGAAAATTAGGTTAATTATGTGTTTTATTGAAATTAATTGGTTAATTGAGTATATTTAATTGATATTATTGAATTATATGTTGAGAAATTTAATTTTGAGTAATTATATTATTTTTGGTGAATTTTTGATTAATTTTAGGAAATTTACATAACTAGGGATATTTTGTTAATTTGGCAGGTAAATTGGCTCAAAATATAATTAATTCGGTTTTAATAGTTATTTGAGGTATAAAATGATTTCTGCAAATTATTTAGTATTTTTAACTAATTAAAACTATTTTTCATAAATTATTTTCAAATTATATACAATATACGATTTTTCTAAATAAATGGGTTTTTATCGATTTTTAATATGTTTTAGGGTTAATTATGTAATTTGGATTTATAAAATGTATTTTGGTCAATATTTATGAATTTATTGAGAATTACCGATTTTAATAATACTTTATTTAAAATTAGGGTTTTTATGCATTTATCGACAAAATAATTATTTTTAGCATTTAAGTATTTTAAATTGCTATATTTTGAGTATTAAAGGGCATTTTTGGTATTTTCATGTATTTTATATTATCTCGTGAAATGTGAACCTCGGTCGGTGAATTGTAGTTTGGAGTCCAACTGAGGGATTATGGACTGTATTTATTCTTAAAGTGTGTTTCTTTGTAGGATCGGCTTGTAATATCCTGTGTTTTTAAATATTTTAATATTGCATCGGGATATGCGAGTGTTAATAATTTTTGGTATATAATATTGATATTTTATGAGTTTTTTATTTAATTAACGCTTATTTAATTATTTTATGCTATTTTAAGTACTTTACGTAAAATTTTCTCGAGAATTCTATTTTCGGGAAAATTTTGACATAAATAATTTACTATTAATTATTTTAAGTAGATTTACGCATTTGCATGAACTCATATATATTTTTAAAAGTGTTAAAATAAAGTAATATATGTTTATTTATTTAAATTTAATTAGGGTTTAATTAATTACCCTAATTTTTATTATTTATTATTAGTTTTAATATTATTTAATTATTTTTTTAGTGTATAAATTATTTAATATATTAAATTATGTGTGTGGTGTATATTTAATATGTGTGGGAATTTATATTATTATAATAGTTGGGGGTTGGGGATGATATATATATACATATATAACTTATTTATTTAACAAAAAAATAAAGTTAACAAAAATTACAATTTTTGCCACTCCTCCCTCTCCTTCTTCCCGATCGTCCCTATGCACTTTCCGGTCGCTGCCACGCCATTCTCTTGTCGTCGGTGTGCCTCCTGGTGCGCCACCTCCTTCCTCAGCCTTCCCTGCCACCTGTTGCAGCTGTTTCTCCGGCGTCGAGAAGCTTGTTTTGGCCGGAGAAACCAAAACTCTTCTCAACGTTGATCAAGCCGATTTCGGCCACTGTTTTTGACACCGCTAGTCTCTATCTTCTCCTTGAGCTCCGGTGAGTGTGATTCCAAGCTTCGTTTCACTTAAAATGGTCTAGAATTGCCTAGTTTTCGATTTTACAATTTTGGCCTATTAGGGTTTTCAAATTCTTTTGAGCTTTAATTGATTGATTCATGAAAAATTCCTTCAAAAATGTTGTTCCCCTTAGCTTAATATTCATGTGTGAATTTTTTTAGAATTTTGGAAATTATTTTGTATTTTTGATTATTTTATTATTATTTTATAATTTTCGAAAATTAATTAATTAAATTACGAAATTGTGTTTTATGATAAATATAGGTGTTGAAATGAATTATAGAAATTTATTTGGAATTTTTGTGAATTTTTATGTATTTATTTTGAATTTATTTAGTTTATGTAATTTTGGGAAAATAGGGTTAATTATGTGTTTAATCGAAATTAATTAGTTAATTGAGTTTATTTATTGATATTATTGATATATATGTTGAGAAAATTAATTTTTTGCAATTATATTAATTTTGGTGAATTTTTGGATTTATTTTAGTATATTTATATATATAGGGGTATTTTGGTAATTTTACCCTAAATTGGCTAAAAATGTAATTAAATTGGTTTTTAATAGTTATTTAAGGTATAAAAATTATTTCTACAAATGATTTAGTATTTTTAATTAATTAAAACTATTTTTCGTAAATTATTTTCAATTATATATACAATATATGATTTTTTCTAAATAAATGAGTTTTTATCAGTTTTTACTGTGTGTTTTAGGGTTAATTACGTAATTTCTACTTATAAAATGTATTTTTAGTATACAAGGGCATTTTTGGTATTTCTGTAGCACTTTGTGAATTGTGGACCCCTCGGTCGGTGATTTGTAGTTTGGAGTCCGACTGAGGGATTTTGATTGTGATTCTGTGTCTTATTTTTTAAAGTGTGTTTCTTTGCAAGGCCGGGGCTCTACTCTTTGAATAGAGAGATGTCCATTTTATAGGGGAGGTTCTATCGAATTTTCTCGTAAAACATGATATCCGGTCGAATTATGATTTTTAATTATGTGTCTAATATTCTAGATCGAGTTTCTAGGATTTTCTGTTAGGTTTATTCTGATGTCTGTTATTATTGTTTGTTTAGTTGCGCTGAGACCGAGGCCTAGTGGACCAGGCCCGTCGGACCCATCTCAAGGAGCGCAATAATTGTGAGTTACTATTATATATATATATGCTCTAGGGTGCATGATTTAGAAATCTATGTTTTATTTTGACTAAAAATGCGCAATGATTTAATTAGTACTTAAGTTTATTTTTAGTTTATTTTTTTTATTATTGGTATATTTTAAACTATATGCATGTTTTATTAACGAAATATGTTTAAAATGTTTTCAAATACATTTTTATTTTATTTTGTAATTTAATTGGATTTATTTAATGTATATATATACTCGAAATATACCTAGTTTACTTTTGATATATTTCTAGTATATATATGGTTATTGTTGCTATTATATTTAATTCATGCATCATTTATTTTTATGAGTGTATGTTTTATATATTAATGAAGGATATCAATAGAACGTGCTACCTAGTGGGCAGCACTAAGATCGAGTACGTACCGGTACGTTTATAGCATTTAGGCTATATTACTAACCATTTATGGATATCGATTGGATATGATTATTTGATGTGTGATATGATTTGGGAGTGTGATTGCTGGAGCTCGGTTGACCAAGTGTCTCGGGGCCAATCACACTGACAGTCAGACTGCTGGAGCTCGGTTTGACTTAGTGTCTCGGGGCCAGTCTACTGTCTAAATGGAATAAGTGAATATTTTGGAATAAGTGAGCTTGTATGACTAGAGTGTTGTCTAACACTGTTTGAGGTTGCAATTTTCTAGGGTTCTATTTGATTCTTCATAAACAGTGATTTTCAATAAAAATATATAAAATGATTTTTATTGCATCTGTGTGTATTTGCTTGTATACATACATATTATATATACTTTTGATTGTGTGCATTGGAATTTAGTATGCATGTATATATATTATAGTAATTCACTCAGTGAGGTCTGACTCCCCCTCCATTGACTATTTTTCAGGAGAGTCATCTTCATCAGACCTCAGTAGCAGGCCTGTACACTGGATTTCTTCCGCCTTAGCTTTATTATGTAAAACTGCTCACTTGAGTTTTATTTTATGATCTAGACACTGCAGTAGTCATAAAATTGTTAAAAGATATTGTCATATATTTGTATGAGTTATGTATTTTAAGAATTTGAACTGGATTTGTATTAAAATAGTTTATTTATATATGAGATGAGGATTTGATTTAATTTTATTTGGTGGAAATAATATTTTGATATTTATGATTTTGTTCCACTACATAATATTTTACTTAATTGTGTTATTATTATTACTATTGCATGTTTTATTTTATTTTAGGTTTGCTATAGGTTCAGATTCGAAAGAATTCCCGTTCCCCTAGCGCTGGTCATGGCCCCTATTTTGGGTCGTGACAAAGTTGGTATCAGAGCGGAGTTTTGTGTCAGGGCTTAGTTGTGTGAGTCGTGGCCCTAGTTTTCAAGTTGTTTTTTCTTTTGGTAACTACTGCAGTGAATTAGGTTTGAGTATGTATTAATAAGTATTCCTTGCTTTAGTTTTCTACGTTATTTCTTTCGTTATCTATTTTGTCTGAATCATTCTGTTGTCTTTTCAGAATGAGGAGGCGAGCGTATGTCGCTCCACCGATCGTTGAGGGCCGAGGATGACGAGTCTTTTCAGGATAAGGGTTTTACCTCTTGAGCAGCCAGTTAGACGTAGAGGTCATGGCAAGAGGTAGGCCTCGAGGAGCGGCAGGTCGTCGTAGGCAGAGAGAGTTACAATACGAGGAGCCTGTAGAGCCTGAGTTTGAGGATGTTCTTGTGCCTCCAGTTGTTTCAGGCCTATTTAGCCTGCCTATCAGCAGGGTATGTCTGACCCTGAGGCAGCTTTGTTTTATGCTAGAGTTGGCAGGATTACGTTTGATGAGACTTCTGATCCGTTAGACTTTCTGCATGCGATTGAGACTCAGACTCGGACTGCTCATATCGAGTAACAGCGGATTATAATCGTCGAGTTGTCTGTCGAGGGACCAGCTCTAGACTGGTTTATTCAGATGATTCAGCCCTATATGATGACGATGACTTGGGCTGAGTTTCGAGAGCGGTTTATGAGGAGATTCTATCCAGAGCCTCTCTGTATGAGCTATCGTCTCTGATTGACTAGCATTTCTCGTGGTGATTGATCAGTTGAGGAGTACACCCAAGAGTTTCTTCGACTGGGTAGATATGCAGAGGATTTGATGCGAGACCAGTATTTCGCAGTCACTACCTTTGTCACTGGATTAGGTTCTGCATTTTGTTGGTATGCCTATAGCAGGCCTTACTTTGGAGTCTGTGATTGAGTTGGCCAAAGAGATTGAGCTGAGGCTAGTTAGGTATGGGAGCGATGCTTGATTATTACCAGCTAGGAGTTTAGTCAAGTGGATTGCAGACTACTTCGTACTCTAGTTTTCATATTGGTTTGAGTAGTCAGCAGTGAGGTCCGACTAAGCAGAGTCAGAGGGCAGCAGCAGCGAGTGCATCAGAGCAGTAGACATGGCCATAGAGGTCAGCGTAGACCATTCAGATTTGGGTCAGGTGCTTCGAGTAGCAATAGTGGTCGCAGTTCTGGATCAGCTGCCAGTGTTTGCCAGACCTGTGTAGAGTCCATCAGGGACCATGTTACCTGACACCACTGACATGCTTCAGATGCGGGCATACAGGACATTATGCCAAATCGTGTCCTTACTCTGGGTATCAGCAGCCATAGATTTTGTGATTTCCACAGCAATCGATTGCTAGTGCTGCACCTGTACCATTTCAGTTACCTCCAACTCAGGATCAGAGTTCCACTCAGCTTGTTCCATAGCAGGGTCGTGGTAGAGGTACTAGAGGAGGTGCCAGAGGTGTTGGCTAGGCTTCTACCAGTCAGCAGGGAGGTCGAGGACAGGCTAGAGTCTTCCACTTTACTCAACAGGACGCTTAGGCATCCAATGCAGTTGTGGCAGGTATTGTTTCTGTCTGTTACCTGGATGCATGGGTTTTGTTTGATCCGGGTGCCACACATTCATTTGTTTCTCCTGTTTTTGCTTCCAAGTCTTGTTGGCAAGCTTCGAGGATGGCTTTTCGTTTGTCTACTGCCACTCCTCTGAGCGATTCTTTAGACACTAATATTGTTCTTTCTGGTTGTCCAGTTCTCGTGGGAGGTACCCGCTGATTTAATCATGTTGGATGTTATGGAGTTTGATGTTATTCTGGGAATGGACTAGTTATCTCAGCACTATACCATGGTAGATTGTAGGAATAAAGAGGTGACGTTCAGAATTCCTAATAAATAAGATTTTAAGTTTGTGGGTGATAGGAGTTTCACACCTCAGAATCTTATTTCTGCTATTACGGCTAGGAAGTTATTGAGGAAAGGATGTCAAGGATATTGGCATTAGTCAGGGATACTTCAGTGGAGAAGTTGTCACTCATAGATGTTCCTGTTGCCTGTGAGTTTCCTGATGTTTTTCTTGAGGAGTTGCTAGGTTTACCAACTCACAGAGAGATTGAGTTCTGTATAGATGTGGTTCCAGGTACTACTCCTATATTTATGCCACCCCTATAGAATGGCTCCTGCAGAGTTGATAGTGTTGAAGGAGCAGTTGAAAGAGTTATTGGATAAAGGTTTCATTAGACCTAGTGTTTCTCCTTGGGGTGCACCAGTCCTGTTTGTGAAGAAGAAGGATGGTACCCTGAGACTATGCATTGACTATAGAGAGCTGAACAAGGTGACAGTGAAGAACAAGTATCCTCTCTCGAGGATAGATGACTTGTTTGATCAACTACAAGGTGCACAGTTCTTTTCCAAGATTGATCTGAGGTTGGGTTATCATCAGTTGTGGATTAGTGAAGCCGATATTCCTAAAATGGCATTCCACACTTGATATGGCCATTATGTGTTTCTGGTGATGTCTTTTGGTTTGACTAATGCACCAACAACTTTTATGGACCTGATGAATAGGGTATTCAGACCATATGTGGATCAGTTTATGGTAATCTTTATTGATGATATACTAGTTTATTCAAGGAGTATGGAGGAGCATATATATCATTTGAGGATTGTACTACAGACACTAAGAGGTCATCAGCTTTATGCTAGATTCTCGAAGTGTGATTTCTGGATGGAGAGTGTCTGAATGGCCTATACCGACTTCTATTACTGAGATTTAGAGTTTTTTTGGGTTTAGCTGGGTATTATAGGCGGTTTGTGCAGGATTTTTCCAGAATTGCAGCCCCTATGACTCACTTGACTCAGAAGAATGCTAGATTCGAGTGGTCAGAAGCTTGTGAGAATAGCTTCTAGTTGTTTGAAGCAGAAATTGACCACAGCCTCGGTGTTAGCTTTGCCTAATAGTGTGGACAAGTTCACAGTTTATTGTGATGCCTCTAGAGTTGGCCTTGGTTGTGTGTTGATGCAGAATGGTAGGGTGATAGCCTATGCTTCAAGGTAGTTGAAGAAGCATGAGCAGAACTATCCTACACATGACCTTGAAATGGCTGGAGTGATCTTTGCTCTGAAGATTTGGAGACATTATCTGTACGGGGTGACTTGTGAGATTTTTACTGATCACAAGAGCCTTAAGTACATTTTCCCAGCTACGAGATCTGAATCTGAGGCAGAGGAGAAGACTGTGAGATTTTATATCATCGGTGCAAGGCTAATGTGGTAGCAGATGCCTTGAGTAGAAAGTCCTCAGGCAGTCTTGCTTACATCAGTATTGAGAGGAGATCATTGATCCAGGAGTTGCATCTGTTGGTGGATCAAGGTCTGATGATGAAGATCAGTAGGTCAGGTGGACTACTAGCTCAATTTAAGGTGCGATCTGTACTGAGGGATAGGATTAAAGTAGCTCAGAGCCGAGATCCTATTCTATAAGAGCTTGTTGAGAATGTTCGAGCAGGGAAGTTCACTGATT